>JAVJIF010024006.1:0-82603 GCA_038442645.1 Agave tequilana | reverse complement strand
TGTAACTATAATTGGTAGATCTACACATGTTTTTTTTAATTAGATTTTTAGATTGGATTTTTGATGTATAAAATTATTCATAGAGATCATGGCATAAACATGATTATAAAATAAAAAATTTATACTAATAAAGTTTTAGAAAATAAATTACTTACTTGTATTTGATTTGTTCAAATCAAGACTTTGTAGGGTATTAAAATTATGATTATATAAAAATTTATTAGATAAGTTCTTGGAACTAATAATTATATTGCGGTGAGTTTTAGCAGAATGCTGAAATTAATAATTTATTCTTGCGGTTTTAATTTAATTTATTTTTTTTCCTAAAAAACTGAAATTAAATTCATAATATAGATTTACTTACTTGAGTTGTTACTCCTTACTTTCTCCTCAATCCTTCTTGAAGCCTTTTCGTTTACCATCCGCTTGAGGAGAAGGGAAAGATGAAAGTGTGGAGATTTTAGATTAGGTTTTTCTCTTGAAGTAGAAGAGAAAGAAAGGGTTTGCGTCTTTATATAGGTTATTAGATAATTTAGAAACATAAATTCCAGTTAGGTATAAATTGCTTAATTTAGTAATTAGGATTAGATGTGAGTTTGATTGGAATTTGAATTATGGTTATATATTTAGATTAGATTATAGATTTGGATTAGGGTTAGGATTTATTAAGATCATGATTTTGAAAATAGATTTGGATTAGGATTGGGATTAGAATGGGTTTTGAGTTAATGGGTAAGAATCTTAATGGTAATGGGTTATAGATTATTATTGGGCTTTAGTTAAAAGCAATAAGTAATATGAAGAATAAGAAAATAGAGAGTGGGCTTGCGGGCTTAGCTTTTGGGCTTAAACAAAAATAGAGAAAGGAGAAGAAAAGAATGAAAATAAGAAGTGGGCTTGGCTCATGTGGGCTTAGAATAAAAAGGAAAAGAAAATAAAAGAAAAAGGAGAATGGGCTGAGCTTATTGGACTTAGATGAAAATAATAAGAGATAGACTTGTATCCTTTCAAAGGATTTGATCCGGATCCTTCCCACTCAAATTCAACCCTCCAACATTCGAATACAAGATCCACTCCATTGAAGTTGATCTATACTATTTCAAGTATCTATAAACCAAAAATCAAGTGTTTTAAATACTTTTGCCCATCCATCAAGCGACGCAAAATGGACGGCCGAAAGTAGTGAGTTGGTTAGATCTATGTCTTTAGACATACAAATTCTCGATCCGGCCATTTCATTATGATCTAAACATTTATAAACCCCTATAAACTAATTTTTGTTAGATTTCAAATGTTCTACACCGTTAAACTAACCAACTCACTATTTAGGCCGTCCGTTTTTCCCTACTTGATGGATGGGCAAAAAGTATTTAAAACACTTGATTTTTGGTTTATAAATACTTGAAATAGTATAGATCAACTTCAACGGAGTGGATCTTGTATTCAAATGTTGGAGGGTTGAATTTGAGTGGGAAGGATTCAGGATCAAATCCTTTTGAAAGGATACAAGTCTATCTCAAAATAATAATATTACCCATTAATAGTAATTTAAAATAACTAAATATAAGTAATAAGAGTCTACAAGTCATTAATAATAATAATACTAATAATGATACTAAATCAAGTTAATTAATAATAATAAGATAATAGGTAGAATTTAGGTAAATATTTAAAAATAATAATATGGTATTATTAAATAGGGGATATTACATTCTACCCACCTTAACAAAAATTTCGTCCTCGAAATTTCAATAAAGCAGAGAATGATAAAAATCAAATTAGGAAGAAGATGAAGCTTCCACACCACTTCTCACTGTATCAAGGCTTCACCATGCTTCTACTGCGCGCTCTGATCTCTGCTACCGGCTTTAAAATGAAGTGATCAAACTCAGGGGCAAAATCAGGGGAAATAGAATCGGAAAGAGGATAGGAATCAAGATGAAACCCAGATTACTCTAGAAAAAGAGTTGGAATTAGGAAAATCAAAAGGTTCAAGAGATGGATTCCAAAAGGCAAGACGATCAATTCCATATGGAGTCAATATCATCATATGGATAGCATATGTATATTACAGTGTAAATGTAACTTGTCTCAGGTAACCGGTAAGAACTAGGTTCTCTTTTTTATGTCGAACCTGGCTCTGATACCAAGAAATCTTGTCACGCTCCGCTTCCTAAAATACGAGAAAACGGAGTCGCGACGAAGGTCAGGGACGTATATACGCGAGGAAAATACCCCACGCATACACGCTAAGCCTAAAGTAACCTGAACAAGCTATAAAATTTACTATGATATGTCAATATCACTACAATATGACATATAAATATCTAACACAATGATAATAGATGAATACAGGAAAGAAATGGCAACTGGATGCGATAAAGATTGAATCAGGAAATAACATGAATAAAAGAACAAGAATACCTATAATCAAGAAAAGAGAGACTCCAGCTTCTCGTAACGCATACGAGCTCAATGAAACCTGAACAATATAAGAAAATATTCAATACTCTGGATGTGCGAATCTAGAGTCATCAGAAAGCGACCTAGTGAGTGTGTGTGTAAAGAGGAGTACTCGTACATATAAACGATGTGCACAAAATAATAACAAGATAACTGCAAACATAAGATAACTAGATAACATGATAAACAAATAACTGAATAACAATAACATGAATAAGCGTGCAGATAAAAGACAAGTAAAACAATTGTAAACAAATAACTGATGTCATGATGTGTAACCAAGCATATGTCACTAGTTTGATGTACAATCCTATATTTATCATAGTTTTACATGTATATACAGTCAGGTGATCATGGTTAGTCACAATACATTAACAGTTTATCATTATTAATTATGTTAGCGAACACCAATTGCCACATGTAATAGACGCATCCCATACTACGCTACCACACATGCCAATCGAGATCCTCAGTTATTGAAACTGATCAGCTGGAGATATTGTCTGTATTTTAGGTGGGTCCCGTGCATACCCGGGCACGTGATAGGTAGTAAAAATTGCATAATTATCATCATATTTACCATCACATTTGCACATTTATTCATATTATAATGCACATTTACTAATATTTTGTTATTTAATGTGTGCAGGCCTCGAGTTATTATTTTAATAATAAATAAAGCTTAAAGAGCCCAAAAGCCCAGATCCAAGCCCATGTTTGAAGCCCAGGTGCAAAAGCGCAATTACAAGAAGTCAAAATGCAATTACAAGGGCTAAAAGTTGCAAATATCAGAGATAAGGGAAGGATAGAATTTTATCCAACCCTAAACACTTGCAGGACGAGGATGAAAACCCTAGATAAGAAGGAAAATTCGTGGGAGGAAGATTTGAAGAAATCTGGTTTAAGGGTAACTTGATTACTAAGTTATCTCGAAAATCCAGATTAAAAGGCCAGGATGCAGATTCCAGAAGCAGTCGCCCACATGGACGGACCAGGAGAGGCCACGCGCCAAAGCGCGCGGCCAGAAGCCACAAAAGTGCCGCGGCCGCGCGGCAAGGCGCGGCAAAATAGATGAGTCTGACTACCAGACTTCGTCTACAATTTCATCCGGGACTCTATCTTCTTCTGCACTATAAATATCCCTGCAAAGTGCAACGTACAGGGCATGCAGAGACGATTAGGGTTTTCTTTAGCCACTTTTATTTAAAGTTGTAATTTTATTTCATGCTCGTTGTGGAGAAGAAGGAGACGATTGTGTAACCAAAGATTCATCTGAAATAAAGGTCACTCTTTTGTTCTCTTTTAATTTCTGCAAATTTTATTTCTTTTTGCGATCTCTTTGATTTTCAATCTGTGATCTCTTCTTGCTTTCTTTTTCTTTATTTTGCAATCTTTCTCATTAAA
Organism: Agave tequilana; assembly: GCA_038442645.1. NCBI lineage: Eukaryota > Viridiplantae > Streptophyta > Magnoliopsida > Asparagales > Asparagaceae > Agave > Agave tequilana. Next base: position 78,736 of record JAVJIF010024006.1, on the reverse strand, counting down.
TAAAAAATAAAAAAATATAAATAATTTGAAAAGAAAAAAAAAATAATGATGAAGAACTAATCCTCTTAGTGGTTTGCTGAGATTCTTAAAGCAACCCTAGAGCAATTAAAACTTGATCTGATTAATGAACATCTCTAGAAACCCTAGGTTTAAAGGCAACTAATTCTAGAAGATTAAAAAATACTTAAAATTCTTAATCTAGGTTGCATGTTAAAAGAACTTTTCATGACTTCAAACTTAAGAACTAGGACAGCATAAATTTGAGATTAGTCTTCTATTAGGCTGTACCTAGATGTTAGGATGAACCATAGTTGGTTTTTGAATAATGCAACTTAGTTAGAATGGTGTATTAATTTTTCTTGCTTGATATATTTGTAATAACCTAGGGTGAATCATATCAATCTTAAGATGAAGATCAAGCTCTTTAATTTGCAATAGGGTTGTGGTAGAAAATCAGCAAAACCACATCTTTTACATCATACATATCAAGATCTAATCTCTTCTCTCCTATTTTTTGAAGACACAGAGGAATCGAGTCGAAAAGCTTGCATCGCATCCTTCCCTGAGGATCACGACCCGCTTGAGCCCTTGCTACAGCGGATTCATATTGAGACTAAGAATTCTGAACTCTATTTCAATCTCTAAAATCTCAATCAGCACGGCCTAGACACCTGGCGCTGAACCGGACCTACTGCAAGGTAGTCAGGAACATGTATAAAAGGAACAGGTACATGTATAACATGTAGAACAGGAACAGGACGGAGTGCCAGTCACCCCACGGGAACCCTACAGTGGAACCCTCTTTCGGCTGCGCAACCTAAATGCTACGTCTACCCAAAATACAGACGTTGCTCCTCCATCAATCTCCCAAATCTCAGTGTAAGTTGTTTAATATTATTAATGTACATGTTACCTAAATTTACTGGGATAATTCGGTAATGATAACAGTAACAATATAGAAGTGAAATCGTGATACTTGTATAGCAGGATATATATATCGGTAAACATGATAAACAAGATGAGATTGTTACCGTCTAACAATATTTTTCCCAGTAGTTAGATAACATGAACATGATGGTCACAAGTGTCATTCAGGTGAGTCTTAGTGGTAAAGTCCTAACCGGTGTCATGTAGTGATCTTGAAGGTTCATTATCAATAACGAATGTACTTAATTTCAGACAGGAATACATAAATATGCTACGAAAAATGCATGTAGGTAATTCATGAAATTATAAAATTTCTAAATACTAGCACATTAGCTTAAACAACGAAATTAGATAACTAGATAAAATCCTTCATTACAAGAATTCTTGTTAGCTGAAGGAGGAAAATGCACTCACAAAATAGAATTTTAGAAGGAAGAGAAAACACTCACAAAATAAAATTACACAAAGAAAAGAAATACTCACAACAAAATTAAATAATACTAAAATACTCAATGAGAGAACAAAGAACACTCACAAAATAGAATTATAGAAGGGAAAGAAAACACTCACAAAATTCTTATTTACTTGAAGAAGAAAGAGAACACTCACAAAATAAAATTAAATAAAATTAAATAAAGAAGAGAAACACTCACTTGAACTCGATCCCAAGTCCAAAGCACTGAATTCATAAGGCCCCAATAAATCTACAAAGTTCATTCAATAGGAATTGTTAGATTTTTAAAAGGATCTTTTAAGGAGTTTAAATCTTGATTAATGAGTTTGGGAGTTAGAAATATGATTCTTTAGGTTTAATGAATTTAGTAGGTCTAATTTAAACCAATTTCTAATTTTTTGTTGGATTTTTAATAGGCTTTAAATCATTAAAATATTTAACGGGTATGAATTTGCCATTAAGGAAAAAGGTTTAGAGTGGGTGATTTGATTTAATTTCATGTTGCTATCTGTTTAAATTTTTATCATAGAAAGTAGAAGAATTGTAGATTACTGTTTATATTTTTCTCCATTTTTTGATATTTTAACTATTTTATTTTAATATGTAAATTCACCTCTGTCTTTATTCTTTCTTTCTTTCTTTCTTTACGTTTTTTTTTTAAAAAAACACAACAGCCTAGGCCCAGGCCTATGTCTAGGCCCAGGCTGGACCAGGCCTAGGCCTAGGCCTGGTCCAGAATTTATTTTTCTTTTCTCTTTTTTTATTTAATAGGGCCCAAGGCCCTGTCTGCTAGCCGGCCTGGCCCGGGTCAGGCCAGGCCGGCCCTGTTCCAGTCGGGCCAGACCTGGCCTGGGCCGGCCAGGCCAGGCCAGGCCTAGTTAAGAAATTCAATTTTTTTTTTAATGGGGCAGCCTGGCCCTGTGCTGCAGGGCCCGGCCAGACTTGGCCTGGGCTTGGCCAGGCCTTGCCCAGGCCAGGCTGGCCCAGGCAAGGCCAGGGGCCGAGAGCAGCGGCCACTGTATTTTTTTTATTTTTTTGAAAATCCTTTATAAAAACTTTGAAAAAAATATGTAATTATAAATTGGTAGATCTACACATGTTTTTTTTTTAATTAGATTTTTAGATTGGATTTTTGATGTATAAAATTATTCATAGAGATCAATGGCATAAACATGATTATTATAAACAATTTATACTAATAAATTTTTAGAAAATAAATTACTTACTTGTATTTGATTTGTTCAAATCAAGGCTTTGTAAGGTATTAAAATTATGATTATATAAAAATTTATTAGATAAGTTTCTTGAAACTAATAATTATATTGCGGTGAGTTTTAGCAGATTGCTGAAATTAATAATTTATTTTTGTGGTTTTAATTTAATTTATTATTTTTTCTAAAAAAAACTGAAATTAAATTCATAATATAGATTTACTTACTTGAGTTGTTACTCCTTGCTTTCTCCTCAATCCTTCTTGAAGCCCTTTTCGTTTACCATCTGCTTGAGGAGAAGGGAAAGATGAAAATGGGGAGATTTTAGATTAAGGTTTTCTCTTGAGGTAGAAGAGAAAGAAAGGGTTTGGATCTTTATATAGGTTATTAGATAATTTAGAAACATGAATTCCAGTTAGGTTTAAATTGCTTAATTTTGTAATTAGGATTAAGATGTGAGTGGATTGGAATTTGAATTATGGTTATATATTCAGATTAGATTATAAATTTGGATTAGGATTAGGATTTTGAAAATAAGATTTGGATTAGGATTGGGATTAGAATTGGGTTTTGGGTTAATGGGTAAGAATCTTAATGGTAATGGGTTATAGATTATTATTGGGCTTTAGTTAAAAGCAATAAGTAATATGAATAATAAGAAAATAGAGAGTGGGCTTGCGGGCTTAGCTTTTGGGCTTAAACAAAAATAGAGAAAGGAGAAGAAAAGAATGAAAATAAGAAGTGGGCTTGGCTCATTTGGGCTTAGAATAAAAAGGAAAAGAAAATAAAAGGAAAAGGAGAATAGGCTGAGCTTATTGAACTTGATGAAAATAATAATACTATCCATTAATAATAATTTAAAATAACTAAATATAAGTAATAAGTGTCTACAAGTCATAAATAATAATTGATTGGTCAGTAATGTTGCATATTTAATGTCACATTTCCATACTTATTTTAGAATAAAAGCCTACATTGTCCTAATTATTTGTTTAATTTATTTGCAGGCCCAATCCTTAAGGAGATGAAGAGAAATGAGCCCAAAAGCCCACCAGAATTCTGAATTAAATCAGAGTTAATTCGTACACATAAAATCAGGGCAAAATCAAGAGGTTGAAACCGGTTGAGAAGAATCCTCTCAGAATCGATCGGTTAAAGCCAAGAATCCAAGGCCATTTCGTCAGAATCCGGAGCTCAAACGACAAAACCAACAAAGGATAAAGCCAGAAGAAACCCCCGGAGAGACCCACCAACAGGGTGTGGCCATCTGGCCACACCCTGGCCGCGGAAACGTGGCTTGGGCCGCGTTTCCGCGGCAATCTTGGGGAGTTAGGGGGAGCGTGAACTCCCCCGACCTCCCCGGGATCTTGGTGGTTGGGTTTTCTGCCTATAAAAGGCCATTATGTGCACTGAAAAGGGACGCCAAGGCAGATTAGGATTTAGCCTAGTTTTAATTCTTTATAATTTAGGTTTTTCTTTTCTTATTATGTAATTTGTATGTAACTTAGGGTAGAAGAAGATTCATGTAAGTAAGAGAGAGGGGCTGATATTGAGAGTGACACCGATGTACCCTACTCCTTTCTTTCATTGTCTCAGCAAGTAATAAAGGTAAATGCTTTGTTTGTTTTCTATTCTGCTTTACTTTACATTTGTTTTGCTTTCCTCTTCCTCTTCTACTTTACCTTGGTTGTATTTGTTGAGTGTACAAGTGAATTCCAAAGCAAGTATAACCAAGCTACGTGAGAGCCAGCGATAGTTCATGAAGACGTTCTCCTCTTTCAAGATCCGCATCACTTCGTTCTTCTTATGCTTGACGATATAATGTGCACGGGGACCGAGCTCGAGTTTATGATCTATGCGTTGAACGCCTCCGAAGCAAAAAGGTAGAACTTGCAAAAAGGTTTCCAAGTAAGTCATCAATCAACCTAGGTAAGTATCTCTTCACTTGTCTTTCTTTCTTTTCTTTCTTAGTTTAGATCACCAACCACTCCTTCCAAATCGTTTTCATTCTTCTTTCCACTTCATTGTACATAGTCGCTTTCTTTTGTTTTCTGAATTTTCCACCTTCTTCATCTTCCATTTTCTTCTAACTTTAATATAACTTTCTTTTTTTTCATTTTCATAACTAAAAACAGAGAAGAACCTACGCTTTTATTCTTAACGATTTCAATAAAACTGTAAACGCTTCCATCGCAAACCCTCCTTGTGGATCATGACCCGCATAGCCACTTGCTATAGCGGAAGAATTGAGCACTTGCACATTTCCCTTTTTAAGTTCTATAATCTCGTATTTTGTGTGCAGGTTGAGCCTCAATCAAATTTTGGCGTCGTTGCCGGGGAGGGTAAAACGGTTTTTATTGAAATCTGAATTTTTATTGCAAATTTTTTAGAACTAAACGAATTTTCTTCTCTGTTGCAGGTTACAGGGCAAGAAAAGCAGAAAATTATTATTACAGTGACATACAAGTGGCCTTGGGCCTCTGCTCCAAAAAGCAGAGACCAAGGGCCCTCTAAATTGCCGCATTTCCACGGCATAAGCCGCGGATCCGCGGCAAGGACGAGTTGACTACTAACAGCTTTTTGCAGGGCTGCTTAGTTTACAAATTCTAGTTTGCTGCAACTTTAATTTTTCTTATATGCCATAACATAAGCCTGCTAATAATCAACAGTAAAATATTTGTTGAAAAGATAAAAAATTGATTAGACATTTGCATTTTAGGCACGTGTCTTTTTAATTCCTTTATTTTTTTTAACTGTTGAAGAGTGCTGGAGCAAGGTACGTATGCATTGCATTTAGCATAGGACTCACTTCTTGGTTGATTTATATCGCTTTGAGTGAATCTTACATATCTTGTATACTTGCACAAATTGATCTTAAGGGCACTAACCCATTAACAAGATAAGGTGGGGATTTGATCACCCTTCCTTAACCCAAAAATCACATTCCAAGCACTCACTAACCCAAGCCTAACTAAAATTGAGTAGACGTTAGCCCTAGGGACATCTCGGACTCAATTAGGAGATTATCCTAAGGGGGAAAAATGTTAGAATCTAACTCCTGCAAAATCAGTGTCTAGGAAAGGGATTGAGGGCCGAAAGCCCGAAGGTTGGTGGTTATTTAATTAAGGAACATCTTTGACGGAAAACCTCCCACCAACCTTGCCCTGACCTGGCTGATTAGCTTGTGATTAAAGTCTACATTAGACCTCCCGTGGACAGTCTAACCAGTTAGGAGTCGCCTAGGTCCTAAGTCTACCCTAACTTAGGCTAGAATTTTTTCTTTTTGTTTGTTTATTTGTTTGTTTTTCTTTGTTTGTATTCTATTGTGTGATATGGACTATAATAATAATTTTTTCAATTACAATAATAATCCATATTACACACCGACTTCATTTTCGGATATTACCAACCCGGCATATCATAACTTTGACCAACCTAGTGTGCCGGATTGGTCTTATCCGAATCAATATGACCCATACCCCCCATCTAATAACTATAATTTCTATAATGATTTCAACTCTTCACCGAGTCAGTGGGGATTCACCTCCCCCGAGCATAATTTCCAACCACCTTACCCTCCTTCTCCACCCAGTCCACATTATGTTCAAGATTCATACTCAGTTCCACCTGTCCAAAATAGGAAACCATCAATTATGGAAATGAGTATGCGTGAGTCCAAACACAAATCCCAAAATCTGATGGACTCACAATTTCACTACCACTTCCAAGACAATTCTTCATCTTTTCATCAAACCAATGAACCTATCAACTATGAAAAGATGCTTGAAGCCATGACTCAGGCTCAAACCACTCGTAATCGTGACATAGATATGATGGTCGAATCTCTACGTTCCCACCATCCTGATGTCACTAACTATTCTGTTAGAGCCGAAGAGTTATGTAGTTTTGGAAATCAAGATTCAATTTCAGAACAACTATGTGAACTTACCCAAACTCCAAATGATATTGATAGTTTGGCTAGTTTTCCTTTTCCTGAAATAGAACTTGAAAATGATTATGATCCTAAACCCCAACTTAATGATTCGATTCTATTTCCTGATTCGATTATGACTCCGGTATCTTCACCTGACTTCAATCTTTTCCCGGAGTCAACATTGGATCCTGTACCAATTCATAAAGAAATTGAATCATCCATCTTTGAGGATCATGTTGAACTTGACCAACTTTACAATTTTGAAAATCCTATGGATAAATTGGCAAGTTCTCCATTTTTTGATATTGAACTCAATGAGATATGTGACCTAGATTCTCACATATGTGATCCAGTTCAACTTTCTGAATCAATATTGACTCCTGTTTTATTACCAAACTTGAATAATATTCTAGAGTCAGTTTTGATTCCCTCACCTATCATTCCTGAACTGGAATCACCCATATTAGGTCACATTCCATTGTTGGAAAATACATGTGGACTTGAGTTTCAACTTCTTGACTTGGACCCAATTCCTGAACCAATTTCGACTCTTGAACCTTTACTTGATTTAAGTCACCTTCCTGAGTCGGTATTAGTTCCTATCCTTCATGAGTCCAAGTCAATCATTCTATCATTTCATACTCCATTCTGGGACGAGGTGGTTGATAAATTTGACTCCGAAATCAATTATGAAATATGGAAATTAGATGGGGTAAAATATTTAATAAAGATCCTTCATGGATATATCTTTTTAATGGGTTATATTAAAGATGTTGCTGGTGGGTTCCTCCGAGACCCAAGAAAAGTTGATTGGGCCACGTTTCGTGGACCAATCAGACCACCACCGGAACCACCACCTTAAGGTAACACTTTCCTTCCCTATCGTCGTTTTCATGCATTTATGCATTAATTCATACATTGAGGACAATGCATGAGATAGGTGTGGGGGAGGGTCTAACATAACTTTTCTTTTTCTTTAAAAAAAAATATAACATTTTTTTTACTTTTAAAAACTTTTTGAAAAATAGAAACAATATTTTGACTTATTTTTGTAAGAAATTAAGTTAATTTTAAGGAATAGGAAAATCCAAATTAGGATTTCTTATACTTGGTCAAAATAAGATTATTTGTTTGATTTATAGAGTTAGGAAGATAATTTGTCAAAGTAATTTAGTCTTGATCTTTACCTTGATGAAATATGCACACTTCATACACTTACACACTTGTGGTTCAAAAACAAAGATTCTTATGCCTTATAAAAATATATATATATATATAAACAAATCTAATTATTGATTAGCTAGGTGCTTTGGCCTAAGAAAGCCTTAGTATTTATGCAAAAGATAATTAGATGAGTTTGAAAAAAAAAACAAGTCTAATTATTGACTAGCTAGGTGCTTTGGCCTAAGCAAGCCTTGGTATTTATGCGAAAGATGATTAGATAAGTTTGAAAAGAAAAATCCTCTGATTAAGCTGGGTATTTGTGCCTAATAAAGCATAAGTATTCACGCCTAAAAGATGTTCATATAATAAAATCCTTAGTTTTGTGGCCTTGTTTGCTCGTGGCCTTAAGTCCTAGGGGTGTCTTCTCACCTGGTGCCCTAAGGCCGTCTGGTTTGGGAGTCATCGATTAAAGGCTCGTTACATGGGCAGATTAGAAAGCCTAATAAAACTAAGGAATAATACCACAAAAAAATATATATATATAAAAATAAATAAGGCATAAAAGTTAGAGTTAATGAACCCTTAGTCAAAATTTTTACATTCACAAGGTGCATATGACTTAGGGTAAAGCAATAGACTAGATGAGAAGCACAATTTGACTCCTTACTTTGATTGATAACAAATTTTTGAATAGAGACTAAGTTTAGGAATGAAAAATTCGGTTTTCCTATAACTTATAGATTGCTTAGATCTTACAATCATATTTCAAATATTTTTCTCTTTCAAAATGCTTTTCGAAAATACTAACTCTTTATTTCCCTTTCTTTATGGATTTTGTGGGTGCAATCCGCTGAAAACCCTCACGAAACAAAACTCGTCCTCTAGGGGGAACCTAGAGGTTTAACGGCTTGTTGCACATGCTCAGTGCAATCGCGCGACCTGCGAAAGTGGTCTAATAATCTCTAGTATAGTTTAGTTGTTTTGCTCGAGGACGAGCAAAAGATAGGTATGGGGGTGTGATTGGTCAGTAATGTTACATATTTAATGTCACATTTCCATACTTATTTTAGAATAAAAGCCTGCATTGTCCTAATTATTTGTTTAATTTATTTGCAGGCCCAATCCTTAAGGAGATGAAGAGAAATGAGCCCAAAAGCCCACCAGAATTCTGAATTAAATCAGAGTTAATTCGTACACATAAAATCAGGGCAAAATCAAGAGGTTGAAACCGGTTGAGAAGAATCCTCTCAGAATCAATCGGTTAAAGCCAAGAATCCAAGGCCATTTCGTCAGAATCCGGAGCTCAAACGACAAAACCAATAAAGGATAAAGCCAGAAGAAACCCCCGGAGAGACCCACCAACAGGGTGTGGCCAGATGGCCACACCCTGGCCGCGGAAACGCGGCTTGGGCCGCGTTTCCGCGGCAATCTTGGGGAGTTAGGGGGAGCGTGAACTCCCCCGACCTCCCCGAGATCTTGGTGGTTAGGTTTTCTGCCTATAAAAGGCCATTATGTGCACTGAAAAGGGACGCCAAGGCAGATTAGGATTTAGCCTAGTTTTAATTCTTTATAGTTTAGGTTTTTCTTTTCTTATTATGTAATTTGTATGTAACTTAGGGTATAAGAAGATTCATGTAAGTAAGAGAGAGGGGCTGATGTTGAGAGTGACACCGACGATGTACCCTACTCCTTTCTTTCATTGTCTCAGCAAGTAATAAAGGTAAATGCTTTGTTTGTTTTCTATTCTACTTTACTTTACATTTGTTTTGCTTTCCTCTTCCTCTTCTACTTTACCTTGGTTGTATTTGTTGAGTGTACAAGTGAATTCCAAAGCAAGTATAACCAAGCTACGTAAGAGCCAGCGATAGTTCATGAAGACGTTCTCCTCTTCCAAGATCCGCATCACTTCGTTCTTCTTATGCTTGACGATATAATGTGCACGGGGACCGAGCTCGAGTTTATGATCTATGCATTGAACGCCTCCGAAGCAAAAAGGTAGAACTTGCAAAAAGGTTTCCAAGTAAGTCATCAATCAACCTAGGTAAGTATCTCTTCACTTGTCTTTCTTTCTTTTCTTTCTTAGTTTAGATCACCAACCACTCCTTCCAAATCATTTTCATTCTTCTTTCCACTTCATTGTACATAGTCGCTTTCTTTTGTTTTCTGAATTTTCCACCTTCTTCATCTTCCATTTTCTTCTAACTTTAATATAACTTTCTTTTTTTTTCATTTTCATAACTAAAAATAGAGAAGAACCTTCGCTTTTATTCTTAACGATTTCAATAAAACTGTAAACGCTTCCATCGCAAACCCTCCTTGTGGATCACGACCCGCATAGCCACTTGCTATAGCGGAAGAATTGAGTACTTGCACATTTCCCTTTTTAAGTTCTATAATCTTGTATTTTGTGTGCAGGTTGAGCCTCAATCAATAATAATACTAATAATGATACTAAATCAAGTTAATTAATAATAATAAGATAATAGGTAGAATTTAGGTAAATATTTAAAAATAATAATATGGTATTATTAAATAGGGGATATTACACTCCTTCTCTAGGAGAAACCTAGATGTTTAACGGCTTGTTGTACATGCTCAGTGCAATCGCATCACCTGCGAAAGTGGTGTAATAATTTTCTTAGTTTTTTTTTGTTTTGCTCGGGACGAGCAAAAGATAAGTGTGAGGGTATGATTAGTCTCTAAAACTGCATATTTCATACCACATCTTTACAATTATTTAATATTAAATTTTGCTAATAATATCTCTCTTGTGTGTTTCTAAGTCTGTGGTATAAAATGAAGAAGACCCAAAATCACCATTTAATTGGTGATTAAAGGCCTGTAAAGATAGTCATTGACCTAGGAGGGTGATTCTGTCAAAACTAGGGGCCAAAACTAGAAACTAGGATCTACAGCCGACAGGGGACCGACGCGACAACGCGCAGCAGGTGGCGCTGCGCACGCCGCGCCAGCGCTTTAGGCCAGGGTTTGTCCCCTAGCCTCCTTTCTCCTGGTGCCTATAAATACCCCCTGGGGTTCTTCAGATGGAGATATACAGAGAGTAGTGTAGTTTTCTTTCTATGTTGTAGTTTAGAGTAGTTTAGTTTAGTTCTTCTTCTTTTTCCTCTTTGTATTTTTTATTTCTTTTAGAACTTGTAATATGAGAGAGAGTGATACATGGTTGGAAAGAAGAGTGCTTGTAATAGAAGGTGACAAGCTATGAAAGGTTCTCTCTTTACCTTTCTTTGTTCTCTCTCTAACTCCTTTTACATGTTTAGCTAATTTTCTCTCATGGCAGACTAACTACTAACCACTAACTTGCTAAATTCTTTCTTGATAATCCACATGAATCTAGCCTCTACTTCGCCTTGCTCTTGCAAGAGTCATTGATGACCATGATGATGGATTTTAACACTCTAACATCCTAACTCTCTAACAAGCTAACATTACTTTATTCCATTCTTACTTTTGTTTAGTTTTGATGGTGTAAATATAGCTTGCACTTATTGTGTTGAGTTTGGATGTGAAAGGTATCGCATGGGCCATACTTTGAAATACTCTTAAACCAAGGACTAGTGTGGCTAATGATACATGTAAGGCAACTATCACTAAGAGGTTAGCATGGTTAGTGGATCCATTAGTAGTTAGTAGCCATGGGCTTTCTTACATTTTTACTTTGTTTTAAAAATATATCAAAAATCACAAAAACCATTTCTTCTATGTTTCCCACTTCTTTGTGTTTTACCGTACTCTTCTCTTTTCATTCTTTGTTTTCTTTTCTTTTCATTCTTTAAAACATTAAAGACTTTAACATACATGTGAACATACCATGTAAGCTTCTATCGCCTCCCGTCCTTGTGAATTCGACTCGTTTTAGCCTCTATGCTATAACGGAAGTATCGAGGAAGCCAAATTACACACACTTTAAATATCGATTTCAAAACATACACTTTTCATGCACGATATTTCCCCGATCAATCTTTAGGAAGAGATAGTGCCTCGAAAGAAGCTGGAGGAGGTTCCCATTTGTTAAACGGAGGACCCGATGCAGGAAGGGGCTACGCATTGCCTCTCGGAAGTGGAACAGGCCAAGCGTTTCTACTGTAGGTCTCGTCGACGCATGTCTAGAGATAGCGAATAGAAGCGTAGATGTATTGTAGGTCATTCTCAAGTCTGTGCTCCATCCTTTCAAAATTTTTTGTCATCTTCAGATCATGCTCCCAAAGCTGAGCAGAGAGAGCTGAGGATGGATCGATAGATGCTGAGGAGCCTGACGAGGATCCAGGGGCCACAGCAGGAATGATAGGAGGGGACTGAAGAGCAGGAGCACGCTCCCTAGCACGCATCCTCTTTAGGAGAGTGTTATTGATATCAACTAATAGTTTGATGGACCGTTCAGCAGAAAGATCAAATTTTAGTTGTTTGAGGAGTCGAATAATGAGCATCCCAAATGGTAAGTGTCGATTTAGGATTAGGAGGTGATCAGAGACCATGAAATCGATGATGAGCTTCAGAATGTCAACTCTAATGCCTTTCAGAAGGTAATAGATTTAGAGGGAAGCAGAACCCCGTGCATGACTATATTCTCCTGATTTTGGCAGGAGATTATAGAACACAATTTTGGTTAGGACTTGGGCGGTATATAATACTTCACCTTTTCGTTTCTAACTAAAGCAGGGTTGCATCATCATGAAGTAAGATAGATGCGGTGAGGGCACATTCAACGTCAGGATATTCAAAATGATGGATATCATCATTATAAATATCTACACTCTCACAGAAGAGATGTAGTAGATAGGCAAATCGATCTAAAGATATGTTAATGTCCTTGCCTAGAACCCTAGATCTGATAAGATCGTTTTGGAAAGTCAAATTAGAGTAAAAATAGTGCACAAGCTCAGGGTAAACGGGTTCCTTAATGATAACTAGATATTCAAGAGAGCTTGTGTTCAAGATGTTTGCTAGATTCAGGTGCTCAAAATCAATGAGCACAACAGTTCTACTAGAAATAACATGTTTAGTATGTATCACAGAAAATCCATGAGAAGAATTCTGAGAAACAAAGGGGTTAGATGATGATTCGGGTTGTTTACCCTTCTCAGATCTAGGCCTCTTTGACATGATAAAGATGGGAAGATGATAAACAAGGGTTTAGCACGAATTATAGAAAGATTTCTAGAAAAAATTTTGATATAAAGAAGATCTTGAGAGATAAGGGATTATACTTTGAAAACCCAAAAATTCTCCTTGAAATCAAACATATCTGAAGTCTTGAGGGGAGATCCAACCAATTTTAAGGTTCAATTTGAGACTTGAGGTGATTTGGGAGGATTTGAGGGAAGTGAGATGAAGAAAAATAGGGAGGAGGAAGAGAAAGAGACGGTGGAGTTGAGAAATGAGAGAAAATTTTGGGATTTTAGGGTTTATAAAATGGGCAAAACAGCAGCAGCCAGACTCAAGGTCGACCGCTCGGTCGACCGGGGTCTAACTGAGAGCATCTCGGTTACAGTCGATCGACTGGCTTAGGTCAAGATAATTTTTTTTATATTTCAGATTTCTTCGGTCGACCGGACCTATTTCAGGTCGACCGGGACAACCCTAAAAACAGTTCTATAAAATATGAATTTAGGGCTTTTGAAAATTATTTTTACTTAGATATTTTTATACATAAAATAGAGAAATAACACTAAAAAACTTATAGGCATGAAAAAGACATGAAAATAATATCAAAACATTTTTTATTATATGTTTTTATTATTATGTTAACAATATATTTTCAACAATCAAATCATATATTAAGCCATTAAAAACAAGATATTAAAGCCGAATATCCTTAACGGGTTCTGAACTTTTCCTTGTCATTCCTCTAGATAAGAGTTGAGGCGCGCAATTGCTATCTTGATTTATTGCTTACATATGGTGTAAATACAATACCCAACCACAAGATAAATATATAACAAAAAATATATATATATACATGTATATGAGCAAAAATAAATTAATTTGCGTACACATACATGCAAAGATATCTATCAACCAAATGAGCATGAGAAAATACTATAAATATGGGCAAGCAAATCAAAGGCTAGTAAAGAACAAAAGCAATGTTAACAGACTACAAACCAAAAAAATCATGTATTCACAACTATAACATATTAACACAAAAGAAAAGCTAGCTAATCCTATATATGTATCGATCTAGCTAGAAATGAAATTTTCAAGTGGAGAAGTTATCAAACCATAGGCAATCCCCAAAATAGGTATTTGTTGATAGTGATGCAATTTGACGGTTGATCCTTTGAGCTTTGATGCATCCACTACCAAGGCACCATCTCCCCTATGTCTTGGAGGAGGATGACACACCTACATCAATTAAGTTGGGTGTGTTCTTTGATACCCAAATCTTTTTGGGTCCTATAGAGTTAATACTTTCTCGAACCCAAATATTTTTATTTAACATGTTTAACTTAGCATAACAAAATTTTGCTAAATGGTCTTTGCGGCCGCAATATGCACATGTGTACACTTTGCCATACATGAAAGCATGCTTATGTTGATGTTTATGTGCATATTGTGCGTGTTTTTTAAGGTGTGTGTGAGATGAATGAGGTGTATGTTTCCTATGGTTTTTTCCCTTTGGAAACATAGAAGCAAATTTGTTCATGTTAAATCCACACTTTTTCAAAGTGATATCCAAAACATCAATACGTTTTTGGATATCCAAAAATTCATTAGGGCTTTTACCCTTACAAACAAGTTTGCATTTATCAAAATCCTTTTACGTTTTGTCAAAAGAAATAGATAAGTCATTTTTCTCTTTAAAAATAATTTCCAGCTTATTCTTTAAAAAGTCATTTTCCTTTTTCAATTTTTTATTTTATTTAAGAGAAATTTTATATCTATTTTGTAATTCTTTAAAAATTGTGCAAGTTCATCCATAGTTAAATCATTATCTTCTAAAAAGGTTTCAAGATTTACCATGAAAGCTTCCTCTCCATTTGCCATGAAGCAAACGTGTGTGGCATCAATCTTCTCTTTGGAATTCATTTTCTGAATCATCCCAAGTGGCTACCATCGCCTTCTTCTTCTTATGTACATTCTTGGAGGTAGTTGCTTGAAGTGAGGAGCAATCCGCAATTAGATTGCCCGTCTTCTTGAAATGAAAGTAAGGACCCATCTCCTCCTCCTCCTTTTCAAACCTCCCTTGATGTCTTTTTCTTCAGAAGTTGCTTTGTCTCTCCTCTTATAAAATATTCTGCCCACTTTCCTAATAAGCATGGCAAAGTCTTCATCAGCATCTTCGAATGAATCTTCTTCGTCGATGGTGGAGGGAGTAGCTTTGAAAGTTATCGTTTCTTCTTTAGAGTCACCCTTTCTTCTCTCACCTTCATTTCCATCTTATAGGTTTTGAGATTTTCATAAAGCCGGAGAAGTCCATCTCCTCTCTATCGTTGAGATCCTTAAAGGTTGTCACCTTGACTCCCAAGTTTTGGGGAGAGCTCTAATGACCTTCTGAATCTTTTGGTCATTGTCAATGGTGTCACCTAAAGAAGATAATTCATTAGTAATCTTGGTGAACCGAGTAAACATCTCATCGATACTTTCATTTTCAAGCATGTAAAAATTTTCATATTGAGATTGAAGTAAATCAACTTTAAATCTCTTGACTTGCGACGCCCCCTCATGAGTAATGATAAGATCATTCCAAACCTCATAAGCGAATTTGTAATTAATTACACAGGAAAGATCATCATCATTTAATGATTGTGTAAGTGCATATTGGGCTTTAGCATTGGCTTCATAATCCTTAGCGGCTACTTCGGACCATGTATCCTCATCACCGTGAGATCAATAAATTCTTTGGTAATGACCTTGGCAACACTAACTCCTAGGGACTTAATGAATAGGTTCATCTTGACCTTCCAAATGAGGAAGTTCAACCCAACAAATTTGGGTGGGGACTTGACGCTAGAGAAGTCGTGTGATGTTATGAAAACATGTATAAGTGCATAAACAAATAACAAATGTAACAAATGAATATAGCCAAATGAAAAGATCTCCCTACGGTGGTTAAACCAAAACTACGGTTAGGTTCTGATACCAATTGAAAATCACCTAGAGGGGGTGAATAGGTGATGGCTATACTAAATGAAAAATAATGTGGAATAAAAATTTACTTGCTAGCTACCTAGCAAATACCAATCACAATTCAATAAATACTTGCAAATAAGTAAACATGATAAGTGTGCAAGTAAGTAAAGAGAGACTAGAGTTAAGAGAGAAAGAGTAAGTAATCGTAAACACGATGATATGTTCTGAGATTCGAGCCACTGCTCTAAGTCCCCACCTTCAACACTATGAAGGATTATCACTATGATCGATCTCACTAGATCATCAACCATTACAAGTTCTCACTAGAACTCAATGGTCTCACAAGCCCACTCTCGTGGTGCCACAATATCAACACGGAGCTCACAAGCTCACTTGAGGCCGCAACCTCTACAACTTCACAATAGAAGAAAATTGGTGATCTTCACTTGATCACAAATGGCTCACAAGCACAATCCTCTAACCAAGATGAGGAGGAGAAACTCTTTGAAATTGTGTAGTGAAAATAGCTCGTAAAGATATAGAGGAAGGCTCAAGTTAAAAATAAAAAATATGGAATTTTGGCTCAAAAGAAAATCTTTTAAGAAAAAGCTAAATCTTGATGTAAATTTGTAAAACCTTAACCTAAACTTTAGAAATATTGCTAGAGGGTTTTTCTACAGTCTCACTATTTATAGGGGATAAAAACATGAGGAGAAAGCCCAAAAGAGTCATCGAAAAAAATCCAGAAAAAGACAAAGCAAAATATAGCCGTTGGGAAAAAATTCAGAAGGAAATCGTTCTGTCGGTCGACCGGCCAGTCGACCACCAATGGTCAGATTTTTCACCGTTGGGGATAGCAGTCGATCGGTCGGTCGACCATTGTTCCCAACCAGAGAGCAAAACTCTCTGTTGGTCGACCAAGGCGGTCGACCGGACCTAACTGAGAGCAAAGCTCTTGCAGTCGGTCGACCAAAGTGCACAAATGCAATTTGGTGCATGTCAGTCAACCGCTTGGTCGACTGACAAAGTAAGTCTGCTCTGCCTACGGTCGACCGACCTAGGGCCAAAAACTTGTTATTGAAATTTTTTTGAAAGTAATCTTTTTTCGATAAAATAACTTTTGATCTTTAAACAGAAAATAGAGTTCTAGGGACTTGATTGAACCAATGTGTGATCATGGATCAACACAAAACAAGGTTAGAATTATATTTTGTAAAAACACTTTTCTAAATCAAAAACCTGATTTTTCTGAAACTCGATTTTCTGAAACTTGATCTTGAAAATGACAAAGAGAAATGTTTTGAACTATTTTGGAAAACACTTAGGAGTATGAACTGTGTGTATATGTGTCAGTCCCAAAAGCTACCTATATCATCTTGGTTTTAACAAACGACTATAAATCCTATCTAAAATACAAAAAGCAAAAATATAAATCTAGATATAATCTTCTCTTGCAATCTTGATCCTTAAGCTCTTCTATGTGCTTAGGCTTTGGGATCTACATCTTCTTGGTTTTCAAACGTGTGAGTCTTGTGATGTAGCCGAAATGCAGCAAAGAGTTAACCTGAAACTTTGTTAAATAAAATTGTTAAAAACATAACTACATATATTTTGTTATCATCAAAACTAGGGCTAATGGCCTTTAGGCTAACAGCTTCTCGAGGTCGGCCCAAATCTTGATAAAGCCAGTGGGAAGCTTCATGAACTATTCAAATGCCACCCCCTTGAGGGTGCCAATGAATAATGAGGCATGATGGCATTGTTCTAGACCACATTCCCGATTTGAGATTTGAAACAGTATATATGCTGGTTCGGTGACCCTTTACCATCAAAGGAGTGCAGGGTCGGTGCCTTGAACTTGGGAGGATAGGGAGCAATATCCCACTCTGCGGGATATGGCCGGGCTATTCTCGCCTCTTGGAGATTACTTCGATTAGGAATGGCCTCCAGGTGTTTCTCAAGTTCGTTCATCTGCTTAGAGTGATGGGCTCCATTTTCTGAATCGTCCTCCTCTTCATATGAAGATTTGAGATGTTTAGAACTAGAGTTATTCTCGCTTTCAGTTTTTTCAAAAGAAGAGCTTTCTTCCTGCTTATGTTTTCCCTTACTTTTGCAGAGGAAGTGTTAGGCTCGGGACCCTTCAAACTCTTCTTTTGATTTGTCAACAACTGAGTTATCATCACCTTGAGGTCATCGACAGACTCTTACTAGACTCGGAGCATCTCATGCTGCTCCTTCTGCACTCTAGCTTGCTCCTCGAACCTCCGCCTCTTCTGTAGTTATGCCATATATGAAAAGGCCTCCTTCTCCATATAAGAGTTGGACAATTAAGCTTTTACGATATCAGAGTGCTTATCGCTTGCTTCAGTCCCCCTGGCCAAGGCATTGTAGTCCACCAAGGCTATTGTACCAGTTCAAATTTGAGTGCATTAGTAAATTCCTTCAGGTTCGATCAGTATTTCTTTCAAATTTAAAAAAGTTTAACAACGGACTCCTCAGAACTGATGGCCAGCTGCTTTCCCATTGACTTACTTGGTGTAGTGCTTGGACCCACGATGTTGAAAGTCACCTCAGGATACTCTACATCGAAAAATGATCTCTTCTTGCGGGTGCGACACCTCTTAACTGAGTTAGAGGGTAAGGTTACTGACAATCGGTTGAAGATCGACGGTTTGCTTATGAGAGCTACAATGGCACTTAGAGTGTACTGTCATTACAAGTCGCTCACAGCAGCATTGAGGAGTGATTTAATGGACACTCCTCTTCTTTATTAAGTAGTTCTTTAGATTGTAGGGGCATCTGAAGAACCAGCCTCGAACCTATGGGGGTGAGGGCTTTCAAGTTCAGCACTCTTCTTGACCTTTGGAGGCTGGACATGGACTTCACATTTGTGTGTTGAAACACGAAGGTCACTTTTGAGCAGGCCTTGTTTCTGAACGCGAGTCTCGCGTGCTGGCAGTGAAATGCGGAGGTCCTGTTTTGGCAGAATACTAGTTTAAATGTGGTTCTGACATTCTAGGAGAGAAACATGGATCTCGCATTTAGGTGCTGAGACGCGCGTTTAATGAACGCGAATCTCGCATTGAGAAAAGCGGGTCTCAGCCTCACGTTCACTGTCTGCAGAACAGACTGCAACTATAGATTCTTCCACTTGTTGTCGACGAGCGTGGCGTCTTTATTGATGTTTAATATTCCGATTGAGTCACAAGGGTTGATTGGAACCCTTGACAACTTGAAATTGCAAAGTCCAGAGAGAAGAGTGGTGGCGGGATTGGTCGTCCCCATCATTTTGACCGTGAGCCAATACACTGGCCCTGCGGGTCTCCTGAGAGACGTTGATGCGGGCTATGTGGGCTACATGGGAGGTTTGCAAAACCTCGTTGGAAGTGGCTATGCTTACGTTGTGAGCAATTGCGCAAGTCACTTTTGGAGAAGTCTCTAAAGAAACTTGAGAGCGAGTCCATGAAAGGACTTTGCAACATTGTCGCATTACCTTCGGGCTTTTGGAGCCAAAAGAGAGAAATTCTTTGAATTTCTTTTGGTCGAACTCGATAACGTGCGATTCGACTATTGATCCAAGGAATTTGATGTCAGCTTGCGCCATAATTTTCTCGTCGGTAGAAAAAATAGTCCCCAGCAAAGTCACCATATCTTGTTTGGTCAAAAAAATTTGAAGTAAAGTTTCTTTGAGTGGATGAAAATTACAACAAATTCAATCTGATTACAAAAGAGAGGAGAATATCTAGATCTCCCATTTGTTTAAGGCTGTGTTCTTTGTGGGATGGTGGAGAGTGAATCTTGTTCTCTGTTGACCGGCTAATGAAAACCTTCTCTTGAATCGTCTTGAGGATGCTCTCGAAGAGATTAAAATAACTCCACTTGAATGCAGCAAGCATTGGAGTTCTCTTTTTTAAAATGAATTCTCTTCCTATATCTTTCTCTCCCCCCTTTGTATTCAAGAGCTCTGAGTTTTTAAGGTTGCTAAATTTGCTTCCCTTTTGTTCCCCTAAACCAAATATTATCCTCCTTATCAATAGCTTTCATAGCTTTTTATAGGGGGTTTTAGGGGTAGAATTGTCACTTAGAATTCCTCCATAATGGGGATTAACTCCCCACATTATTTAGATGTTAATTGACCCAGTAATGGGAGTCAGTTATAACAGAAATGCGATTCTCGCGTTGGACGCGGACCTCGCTCTATTGTCCGACATGGAGCTCACAGGCTTCACAGGGTCATGTCTATGTTGAAAAGAGGAGCTCACAGGCTCGTGTTGAAGTTGAAATGCGACAATATTTAGGCTCACATTGAAGTTGAAATGCATCGCTACTCAGGCTTGTTGGCCCAAAGGCCCATCACTCTAGTTTTGATGATGATTAACTCAAATAGTTATAGTTTACTAATGATCTTGTGTTTATATAGTTTCAGTTATTGATCAAGATATTAGTAGGTGTCTAATTTCAACAAAGGATTTTTAGAGCTAACATATGTAGATTCAAGAGCTCGCGCGTCAAGATCGCATCTAGCACTCAGTTGGAGTCAAGCTCTTTGAATCGTATTCGGATCGAGTCGATTTGGAGAAGGAGTTCTACAAGAAGACTTTGGTTTGTATTTAATTTAGTTTATTAAAGGGTATAATATACATTTGAAGCTCAAAAATACACACACACAAAAATGCACGTTTTTCAAAAGTATGGCTTTGGATTTTAACCAGTTTTAGTTCTACTGATCTGCATGACACCCTTTTAGATTTCTGATCATAACTTTTATTCTTATATTCAATTAGCATGATTTAAATTGCATTTCAAAGATAACATTTAGGGACATATTTCTTATTCAATAATTATTTTCTGATTCAAATGTTAAAGATGTCAAATATTGGGTTGAAGTCGATTCTTGTTCTGAAAACAGTTTATAGTTTTTGATTTGACACCTTTCAGTATTTTATTGATAACTTTCTATTCTGAAATGATATTGAATTGATTTAAGTTGTATTAGAAACAAGACTTGCAGAGTTACAAATTATTCTTATATACTTATTTCTAAATTCTAACATTTTCAGCCTGAAAACTGTTCTCACAGTTGATCAACAGTCTGCCAGATTTGTAGTAACGGCTAATTTTCTAGAAGCTAATTTTTAACATGTTTTTAAAACGTGTTTTGTTGAATTTTAAGAGTCAATTTATTCCTTTTAAATCTGGTAAAACTATACTAAGTTTGCTCTTCTAAAAACATATATAAAGGGTCATTAGGATGGATTAAAATCACAACAACAATTCTATTTGAAAAATCAAGTTGTGGGTTTCAAGAGAGAGCTTTCAAGTTTCAGTTTTGTGCTTTTATTTTCAAAAATCTACTTTAAGTTTTTGGTTTTCAAAATCTCTCTTCTGATTTTACTCTCACTTACAAATTCTTGAGCTTCAAATTTATATTTTATTCTATAAGGTTTTATAAGAGAGTTTTTCAAGAGAAAGTTTGTGGTCTTTTGATCACCCAGAGATTGTACCATTGTCGTTACGTTACCTCTGAACTAGAAGAGGGTATTGGAGAGTTATATACTCTGAGTGGTTATAATTCCTTGGTGTAAGGTCCCTTGGTGGAAGATCTTATAGTGGATTGGGAAATGCTTCACAGTGGTGAAGGCGGGGACGTAGAGCAGTGGCTCGAACCTTGAAACCAAGCTTCTTGTTTGCGATTGATTTCTTGTCTCTACTTATTTTTTTATTCATTAATTATTGTCGATCTATACTCATCACAACAAGATAGAAATTAAGCACCTCAACTCTTATCTAGAGGAATCACGAGGAGAAGTTCAAAGCCCTTCAGGAGAAATTCGGCTTCAAGTCTTGTTTTGAGTGATCGGTTACATCATCTCATTTTATATTGCATTGAATTTTTAATTGATTAGCTATACACCTATTCACCCCCCTCTAGGTGTATTTTCAATTGGTATCAGAGCCTACGCTCCTGATATTAGGTTAAACTACCTAGGAGTGAGATCTTGGATTGCTAATCTAGATTTGATGCACACATATTATTTATACACTTGGATTTCATGGCCCCTCCCATGTATGATGTTACTGATCGGCAAAAAGCAAGCACAAGAATAAGTAAAAAGAGTGTGGGTTGATGTTACTGCTTTTGCGATTCTTTCGTAATAGCAAAGTGGCTATACAGGTCGTATCCACAAGGAGAGCGATGGAAGCTTGATGCGGCTTCTTTGCTCAAAAAAGAGAAAGTTCTATGTTTTAAATAAAGAATTGGAAAATGAAAACAAGTTGGTTTCAAGAATTATTTGAAAATGATTTGGTAGTTTGTAAAGTTAAATTTTCTTAATGGTAAAAACGCATGGCTAACTTTCTACTAAGTGCTCCAACTAATCCTTAACTTCTTGAAGATGTAGCCTCATGATGGATCATAGGCAAGCTTAACCCTTATACATAGAAACTATTCACGTGAAAATTGAGTGAAAGTTCTTCCTAGAACTTAGCTTAATACGGCAAAAACTTGGACATTCCCTTATCAAGATCCAATAGAAGGCGAGAATAAGGGAAAACACAAGTGCACTAATGGTATTGGTAAAATTAAAAGAAAAATGTCTAACTTACAACAACAAGTAATGTACACAACCCATAGATCATCCAGACCCATTAAGCATGAAATATAAGATAGTAAATACTTGTAGGTAAATTAGAGTTGGAACCCTCGTCTTAAGATGTCATAGCTCTCGTTTGCATAAGACTTGTTTGACAATATTGACTCATTTGGGTTATTAATCAAGTTGTTGGAGATTAATAGGTTAGTAGTTAGTTAGCCATGCAATGAGAGAGTTAGTTAGACATGCTTAAGAAAAGAAACAACAAAAGAGAAGAGGTAAAGAGGAGTTACACTAAAACAAGAATGTAGAACCAAATAAAAAAACATAAGTAAATGGAAAGAAGAAAGAGAAGTAGTTACCTATATTAGCTTGTCACCTTCAAATACAACTTGTACACACTCTCTCTCTTTCACTCTAATGGCTAAAACTAAAACTAGAAGAAGAAGGAAACTAAAACAACTACAATCCTAAAAACAAGATTACAACAACTTGCTAAAGCTTTGGATATCTCCCAACTGAAGACCCCTAGGGGTTTTATAGACACCAGGAGAAAGGGGGCCAGGGGGCAACCCCTGGCCCAAAGCTCGAGCGCTTGGGCGCCGATATGGCCGCGAAAACGCGGCCCTGGCCACGTTTTCACGGCCATGTCAGGGCGGCGCGTGCCAGGGTTTGGGCAGCATGCCGCCCCTCCTGTCTCCTGTCCATTTGACCTCCTGGATTTATGATTTGTTGTCCTGTGCTGACAAAATCTCCTCCCTAAAGTCAATGGCTACTTGGTAGACCTTTAATCACCCATTAAATGGTGGTTTAAGGTCTTCTTCTTCATTTGCACACATGGACCTAGGATTAAGCAAGCAAAACTTTATTAGCAGAATTTTACATCAATAAATATGAGAATGTGATGAAAATTATAGAAAATTAGAGACTAATCAGTTACCAACATTGATAGATGAAAGTATAGGATGAGTGTATACCTTCAAACCCTGGATTGCAATTTTACCTTACCGCTACCAGGAAATCTTATCTTGGTAATGACAAGCATATAGAGGCCAATGTACAAGCCTTAGTAGCACTTAGGCACACACCTAGCAAAGAATATTTATCTATAGTTTCTCATTGTGATTCCACTTTTACAGTGTGGAATATTTTTAGCCCTTCTGCGCTACAAACGACAAAGAATGTGAAAAAAGAATCTAGTAGAGAAAAGTCCGATCAAGCTTGCTTCATGGTCCAAGGGAATGACTCCCTTGAGGTAAACTCGAATACAAAACTAGATGATAGTTCTAGTTCTTCTTGTGATGATAATATGGATGCAGATGCATTAAATGAAAAACTATCTATAGTTTGTGAAAACTTACTTTCAAAGTATCAAGTTTTAAAAAAGAAAAGTCTTGAATTAAAAGAAGAAAATAAAAATTTGTTTTCTAAACTAAACATGATTTGCAAGAGAGGGTTGAGATTTCAAGTGAAAGGGACTCATTGAAATCCTAACTTGACCTTGCCTTAAATGAAAACAAAATTTTAAAGAATAAAAATGATTGTGATGATATTTTAAAGAATAATGAGGTTCAGTCTTCAAAACTAGATTGTGTTTTAAAGAGAACAATTCTTTGAAAAATAAAATTGCTTTAATATCAAAAGAATTGAAAATTATTTCAAATGAAAATAAATCTTTGAAAAATAATTTTTCTTCTCATATTTGTCATATTTCGAGTGCTCCATCTACCAGTGATAAATATGTTGCATGTTCCGCTTTTTCTTTAATCATTGAGAATGATATTTGTGCTTTGAAGAAGAGTGTAGATTATTTTGGCTCCACTTTGAGCCAATGTGCTATGGATCACAAGAAATTGGGATCCATGTTTCGAAAGAAACAAGTTTCACATATTCATGCATACCAATTACGGCATACACATACTCATCATGCTCACACACATAATTTTATGTATGCTCATGTGTACATATTGTGGACATAAGGGCTACCTTGCAAGTTTTGTTATGATAAAATAAATATTTCAAATTTTGCAAATAATTTCGTTTGGGTTAGGAAAGGTGCTAACCCTCATGGACCCAAAATGTTTTGGGTATCAAAATACACCCTTAATGAGCTTGATGTAGGTGTGGGCTCTCACATGACATGAGAGAAATTGTGCCTTGATGGTGGATGTAATTGGGCTTGATGGATACTACATTGGATGCATCATCTTCAAGGATGTTTGGTTGGAGGACCATCATAGTTTGGAGACCTAGACATAAGTCCTATTGGTTTTGGTAACTATCTCTAACTCCCATTTTGATTACATGCTTTCATTGATTGATTTTTAGCATGTTTTGGTTTTCCATGTTCATTATGTTAAATGTAATGTTTATTAGACTTGTGATATACATATTTAGTATTGGAGATACATCATGTTTATATGGACTATTATTTTGTGTTCTCACTATAGTTTAGCTATTGTGTATATCCTAACTCTAAAACATGTGCATTTACCCAAATGAACATGTTTGTTTATGACTTTGTACTTCATATTTTTGATTACATGTTTAGATGAAACTTTTATTAAAACTTATGTTTATACTTGTACAACTAATGAGCCACATGTGTTTATCATATGTTTGCGCTTTATTGCTCAGTTGTACCCATTAGATGTACTTGTATAACCTAGTTTTGATGATTTTTGCATCTTTATTTGTTTTTCCTATTTTTGTATATGTTTTCATAAAAAGTAATTATCTTCATGTATATATTAATTTTTTCTTAAACTATTGGATATACATGTCTATCCTAGAGTCACTTGCTTTTCATGCAAAAAAATTTTTTTGGACTCGTTTATGTTTGGGATATGTATGTATACTTTTAGTTTCAACAAAACATACATATACCTTAAAGCGTATTTAGTTTTGATGATTTCTTACTTTTGATAAAATAAAATTCATATGAGGTTCAATGTCTTATTTCCATGATTTTGTTGATTACATGATTCTTACACTCTATGTTTGATGTTTGCTCATGATTTTTTGTTTCATGAACATATATGTGCTTTATTGCTATTTGAGTGTCGATAATCGTGTGATTTTTATGTTTTTATAGGATATATGACTTGTTTTTATGTTTGAAGGATTTAATACTAGTTTTTCAAAATTATCTTTAAATTAGTCTTTATTCTTCAATTGGTGGAGTTTTTAAATTATGTTAAAATATTTTTAAATCATGATTTTTGAAAACCCTACCATCCAAGGGTGGTTGGATGGGCGACCATGCCTTGTATACCCTTATTGAATATCTTTTAGACTTGTGCATGAATAGGGTGGTAGGTATAAGTTATACACTTGATTTTCAAGGAATCTTATTTTCAATAGGGGTGCATGTATACTCATATTTGTTTCTTATATTTGTATGCTTCAAATTTCAATTAGTATAAATTTCAATTGGTATTTTCATTTTCATACATACATATATATGATTTGATTGTGCTTGTTTTACAATATCTTTATACATTCTTTAAAAGCACAAAAGTTTACTAAGCTTGACTTATTTTAAATGTTAATTGTATCTTTACAAGCTTATACATTGATTTCAATTGGTATTTAATAAATATCAAAATATTTCTTGTTTCACCTTCAATTGGTGTCAAATTTACTATTGGTATCTTAAAAATATTTTTTAAGTGATACCAACCTTTATTTTTGTTAACTACAATTTTATATCATTGGTATCATAATTCATTTTTGTTGACTTCAAGAAATTTCAAATATTTGTTTTTAAAAAAATATTTTCAAAATTTATTGATATGTATTGCCTATATGCAAGGAGAGCTTAACATTTTCTCTATATATAGATTCATGTTGAGTGTATTTCACATATTGAGGACCTTGTCCTCTCTTTTTTATATTGTACACGTGTGTAGGGGGAGCTTAACATCTCCATTTATAAATTGTATATTATGTTTTATGTGGGTTAGGGTCTAGTCATCCCTTCTCCATGTAATGCATGTATGCAGGGGGAGCTAACATAACAACTCTCCTCTCATGAATGTATATCGTATATACATCTTATTACTTGATTGCCTTCACCCCTTTATTGATGAATTGACAAAAAGGAGGAGAAGAATTTAGAGAGTTTATATATGCATGTTTATATCATTGTTTATGCATATATATTTTGTTTAGTTTATAAGCTTTTATTGAATATCCTTATTGTTTATGATATGCATGAGTTAAGGGGGAGATTCTATGAAGCTTATCTTTAATCCATGCATATATAACTCTAAGAGTTTTGTCATCATCAAAAAGGGGGAGATAGTTGGCCCAAAGGCCCATCACTCTAGTTTTGATGATGATTAACACATGTAGTTATAGTTTATTAATGATCTTGTATTTATATAGTTTCAGTTATTGATCAAGATATTAGTAGGTGTCTAACTTCAACAAAGGAGTTTTGGAGCTAATACATATAGATTCAAGAGCTCGCGCATCAAGATCGCATCTAGCACTCGGTGGAGTCAAGCTCTTTGGATCGTGTTTGGATCGAGTCGACTTGGAGAAAGAATTCTATAAGAAGACTTCTGTTTGTATTTAGTTTAGTTTGTCAAAGGGTAGAATATACATTTGAAGCTCATAAACACACACACACACAAAAATGCACATTTTTCAAAAGTATAGTTTTGAATTTTAACCAGTTTTAGTTCTACTGATCTGCTCGACACCCTTTAGATTTTTTATCATAAATTTTTATTCTTAGATTCAATTAGAATGATTTAAATTGCATTTCAAAGATAACTTTCAGGGCTACATTTCTTATTCAATAATTATTTTCTAATTCAAATGTTAAAGATGTCAAATATTGGGTTGAAGTCTATTCTTATTCTGAAAATAATTTAGTGTTTTTGATTTGACACCTTTCAGTATTTTATTGATAACTTTCTATTCCGAAATTAATTGAATTGATTTAAGTTGCATCAGAAACAAGACTAACAGTGTTACAAATTATTTCTATATATTTATTTCTGAATTTTGACATTTTCAGCCTGAAAATTGTGCTCACAGTTGACCAACAGTCTGCTAGATTGACAGTAACAGCTAATTTTCTGGAGGCTGATTTTTAACATGTTTTTAAAATGTGTTTTATTGAATTTTAAGAGTCAATTTATTTCTTTTAAACCTGACAAAACTATACTAAGTTTGCTCTTATAAAAACCTATATAAAGGGTCATTAGGATGGATTAAAATCACAATAACAATTTATTTGAAAAATCAAGTTTTGAGTTTCAAGAGAAAGAGCTTTCAAGTTTCAATTTTGTGCTTTAATTTTCAAAAATCTACTTTAAGTTTTTGGTTTTCAAAATCTCTCTTCTAATTTTACTCTCACTTACAAATTCTTAAGCTTCAAATTTATATTCACCCCCCTCTAGGTGTATTTTCAAGGCTCACTTGTTGGCTTTGAAGTCGTAAAGTTACTCAAACCCGCGTTTGAGTTAGAACACGAAGCACTCAGGCACGCGTTCTGATGATCAACGCAACTTTCGCGGTTAGTGTTGAACGCGACCTTCGCGTCTCCTTCTTGATGAAGTCCGCATTTAAGTTGAAACATCACTCATACATCTGTCTTAAGATCTGTATTTGAGTTGAAGTGCGACCCCTGCGTTTGAATTAGGCCCGCATTTGTGGCTTTGTCCTTGTTGATGTTTTGACAGCCTACAATAATTCATTTCAAAATATTCTTAGTAAAATAAACTCCTGCTTCCTTCTCGGTTGCTATAATCTGATACTATTTTCTCTGTAAATAAAAACAAAAAATGATGTAATTGTTTAAAAGAGCAAATTAAAATGCATATGATACAAGAGAACGATGTCATACCAATAATAGAAAACCAGTCTTGTAATGGCCTAATTGTTGACAGTTTCACATTCACGTTGTTTAACTTCCTTCTGTGATAGAGAATCTTCAAATCCAGACTTTATCCTAGATGCAATTTTGGGTCTCCCCTTTGTAGCCATAAGACCAAGAGGATTACAGATTGTTATTTCTTCGCCATCTCTCAATATCACCACTGAAGCACTAGACCCAAGATTAGTTTTACTGTGCGATGATTGATCATTCAATGTCTTGGATTTGAAGTCCTTACTGGTTTCTGTAGCAAATCCTTTCAACACACTATCCAACTTGGAAAGATGGATATCTGAATCAGATACCATTTTTAAAATTGCATTAAATTTGGATCAAAGTGACCACAATCTTACAATTCCTAAAAAAATCTGTATTATCTTTATTTTGACACAAATTCATAACATTTTCAATTCCAACATTCTTGCATCGAGCATGCAATCACTACCTCTGTAGTATATACGATTCTGGAACATAAGTAACATGACTGCCCATAAGCTAAACAAAATATGTTTACAAAGGACCCTCTTGGTTTCAAACAAGACACAATTATACATAACATGAAGCTCATCACAAATCTCATAACTGACTTTTATCCCATTTATCTTTGGAATTACAAAAGTCACCAACCAAATAAGTTATTCTTGAGCCTTCATTTTCTAACTCTTTAAAAAACAGTGTCATTACAACTACTCATTCTTTTTGAAACAACTTAAAAATCTTTCTAGTATAAAACTTCACAACTTGTATCTCATATGGATTTGAGGTACAAGTAGGCACACAATTCAAACACAGAAAGTCTTCTTTAGATTCAGATTTATGACGAGCAGTGACAAATTTATCATATTGGTTGACAAACTCAACAGGTTTTATGTTCGCATTCACGAACCCATTAAAAAAAATTAATACTCTCCGACCTTTAACTAGTTGTCATTCCCGCCCAAAAAATATCCAGATAAGCATCCACCCACTATATTCGCAATCTATATATTTTTACCAACCATCTTTTTCTTCATCTATATCATATTTTCTTCATCACTCTCCAACGTTCCTTGGATGTGCTTATATTACGAGAGGATTACCAAATATTGAAATTAATAAAAAATTATCTCCATATTTGTTCATCAAGGGAGCTTGTTGCTCGGCAATATGTTTTCTTATATGCTAAAAAAAGAATCAGTGACAAGAATTAGGTAAAACTATCTTGATAGCATCATCTATCTAGGTTCTTGATCGATAATAATCACCTTTGGTGTAACTTCGTGCATGCATTTGAGCCATTTTTTTAAAATCTAAACAAATACATCCCTTTGCTCATCTGTGAGCAATGCACAATCGAACAAAATAGATTGTTGATGATAATTCACTCCTGTGAATGGAGCGAAAGATAGGATCAGATGATTAGTTTTGTATGTTGTGTCAAAAATTTTCACGTCAGAAAAACTTAAATAAGAAGATTTTACTCTTCTGTCGGCCCAAAAGACACTTCTTAGTGTGCCCACATGATTAACCTCACTGGCATAGAAAAATCTAGATCTGACTCTAATTTCTCTTGAAAATATTTGATAATAGAAAAGAACTCCTGCTCAATATTTTAGTTCTTATATTGGCTATAATCAATTCACTGTTATGCACTTACTTGTTCGCAATCTTCTCCAAGATTCATTGCATTAACCACATTGGTAATATTAGAAGGACGCATTCTTACATCATGCAAATTGGTTATAATAGTTCTACTCATTTTGGATGATGTGTCTGATGAGAGTAAAAGTAGTGCACCTTATTGGGGCTTGATAAATCATTTGAATGCGAATCAGCGAACTTGGTGACCATTCAAAATCTTCTATCTGGTAATAAATGTAACTGAATATGCATCTCAGTAGGATAATAAACTCTAGTATCAATATGATGGTTGACAGTAAACTCTTATTGTCTTTTATCTCCCAACCTCCTGACACCCTTCTTAATGCAATAATATTGTCTACAAATAACTTCATGCGGAAGCCTCCGTGATTTATCTATTTCGTTTCTCCTCACTCCAAATCTCCTGTTCCTTGCATACGCGTTGTAGAAGTTGTATGCCTCATCATCTAATGTAAAATCTTGTCCTACAAAAATAATTTTCTTCTAGAAATTTCACATGCAAATTCATTTCTTACAAAAAATATATTAAATTAAAGTACAGAAATAAGGTAGGACTGTGACTCAGCTCGTAGTTCTTATGTAGTAAATGACTGTTATAAAGAACGCAACATTAAGAGTATAAGGGATTGTGACTAAGGTCCCAGTCCTAAAATAATTGAGGGCTGGGACTAAGGTCGTTGTTTATAAGAATTAGAAAATTATTTTATTAAACACTACGACCTTAGTCGCAGTCTTTATATAATAAATAATTGTTACTAAGACCGCAACATTAATATAATAAAAAGACTACGAGTAAGGTCGCAAGCCTAATATAATTGAAGACTACGACTAAGATCGCAGTTTATAACAATTAGAATTTATTTTATTGAAAACTGCGAGCTTAGTCACTTTCCTAAAAAAAACATAATATCTGTGATTTAATCGCATTATCACTACAAAAAAAATTAAAGACTGCTTATAAGGACTGCGACCAACGCTGCATTCTTCATGTTAACCTTTTGATTGCAACTGCAGGTCGCAGTCTCAATATAAACATAATAATTTTTTAGTGAGGATTAGGACCAATAATAACATAAATAATACATAAATCTAAAAAAAATTAACCTCTGTTTCAACATCCAAAGTTCTCTCCCTTACTGCATTTGTTTCGTTCGATGATAAAGTTGCACTTAAAGATACCTGATTCATATTCAATTGGAGAGAAAGTGGGAGGGGCCGGCGGTGAGATGGGGTGTCAAGAAATGAATGATGGTTGGGGCTCGATATCAAAAGGACAGGCAGAGAGATCTGATACAGAGAGATGACAGATTGAGATGGAGAGTCGATGGAGATCTGATAGATGAAATTAGCTTCTACGAACTCAAAATTAAGATTTGATCCTACTGTTCTAAAATTGAGACTATCTGCGAAATTGAATTCCAGATCTAACGCGCGTGGGAGAGAGAGAGAGATAGAGAATAATGAGAGGAAAAAAATAATAATAGAGAATATAAACTTTATCCCAAAGAAAACTGTCATTTTTAAACAGCATGGTTTTTTAGTAATTTTAACTTTTTTAAAAGCGGGACCTTTAGGAAGATTACCCAGTTCTGGGGTACATATTGTGCCACATCACTGCCGGCTGAGAGGCTCTCTTAGTTGTCGGCTGATATACATTTTTCTCACATATATATGAGTGTCCTCAAGGTGGCTAAGTGGCAAGTCATTGGATTTGCTCCCCAAATGGCTTAGGCTCAAGGCCCTTGATGGATATATTTTGCCCTCGGGTTTCGGCTTGCGATTTACCCTATTCGTGATGGGAAACTTCCACAGTGGGGCCACGGGACCCGTGAGATTAGTCGGGGTCACACTTTTTGTCCGCGTTGTAGGTCCAGGATACCCGGACGGATTTCAAAAAAATAAAATAATATAATATATACATAAATGTATATCAGCCAACATCTGAGAGAGTCTCTCAGCCGGCAGTTACGTGGTGCAATTCGTGCCACATAACTGGATAATTTTCATTAAGATCCTAATTTTGGAAAAAAATAAAATTACTAAAAGTCCTTGCTGCTTCAAAATGACGGATTTTCTTAAGATGAGGTTGATATTCTCTATTATTATTTTTTCCTCTCATTACTCTCTCTTTGTCTCACGTTCAGGTCTAGATTTCAATTTTGTAGACAGTCTCGATCTTAGAAAAGCGGGGCCAGATCTTGATTTTGAGTTCGCAAATGAAGATTTCATCTATCAGATCTTCATCGATCTCTTCATCTCAATCTGTTATCTCCCTGTATCAGATCTCTCTCGGCATGTCCTTTTTTATGTCAAGCCTCAACCTTAATTCATCTTTCGCCATCCCCATCTCGTTGCTGGCCCCGCTCACTATCTCCCTAACTGAATATAAATCAGGTATCTTCAAATGCAACTTCATCAGCGAATGAAATAAGCGCAACAAGAGATAGAACTTTAGATGTTGAAATAGAGGTTAATTTTTTCATATTTATATATTATTTATGTCATTGTTGGTCACAATCCTCACTGAAAAAATTATTTTGTTTATGTTGAGACTGCGACTGTATAAGGTTGATATGAAGAATGCGATATTAGTCGCAGTCTTTATCAACAATTTTTAACTTTTTTTGTAGCGGTAATGCGACCTTAATCACGTATATAAAGTAATTTGAATACTTGTTTATTATTTTTTATATTCTGATATTATATTTTTTTTTAAATATGGGTAAGTTCGCAGTTTTTAATAAAACGAATTCTTAATTGTTATAAAATGCGACCTTAGTCGCCATCTTTAATTATATTAGACTTGCGACCTAAATCACAGTCCCTTATTATATTAATGTTGTGTTTTTTGTAATAATCATTTATTTTATTGTTTCAAATATTTGCAATATTTTTTATTTTTTTTCCTATGCATTTTTTTCATTATCACATGAATTGATTTTTTTATCCGCAGAGGAAATAGTATTAGACTATAGCAACAAAGAAGGAAACATGAGTTCATTTTACTAAGAATATCTTGAAATAAATTGTATTGTGTGTAATTCATGTACGTGACATATGTTGCTTAAATGTGATAAAGATTATTTCTTTTCAGAGAACTTTCTGTACCGATGTTTATCATTTCTGTAAGGAATGTAACCAAGGTCGTAATATAAATATCAAAAGGATCTTACTAAACTGCGATCAGAGTCATAATTTACTTAATATTTTATATATTTGTTCTTCATTGTGACTGTTGTCACAGTTTTAATACAATAAGAAATTTGCATTTCTTTTACACATCATCCATAGTCACATTACTTTACTTTATCCTAATAAATTTTACTATTATTTAGTAAGGACTGCGACCAAGGTCGCAGTATCAGGGTAGACAGGATTTTAATTACTGCGCTAGGGTCGCAGTCGTAATATAAGATCGAAAGTTGTATTAAATGAGGATTGCATGGTCGTAGTGCTAATCTAGTTTGATAATATACGAATGTATGTGTACTTCGACATTGATCGCAGTTCTGATATACAATGAAAACTAAGCATTTCTGAGTATATAATCTGATCATAGTCACAGTTCAATTAAAATGACATGAGCTTATAGTATAATATGACTGCCAATGTTTATAGTACATGATATATTTGTCATCAGATTATTGAAAACACCTAGAGGGGGGTGAATAGGTGAAAATGCTAATCTAACAATCTTTTTAAAACAAGTATGAATGAATGATGCAACGATCTCCCAAACCAAGACTAAGAGCCGAATACCCGGTGAAGGGCTCTGAACTCCTTCCTCGTGATTCCTCTAGATAAGAGTTAGAGGTGCGTATTGCAATTTTGTTGTATGAGAATTGATCGACAAGTTGGTAAGAAATGAATTGGAAGCAATAATGAAGTGCATACAAGATATATCACAAGAAATGAAAGCAATAACACAAGCTAAAAGTAAAGAGCAATAGAGAGCAAGAACAAAAGCAATCGCAAACACAAAGTATTTGTTTCGAGGTTCGGGACACCGCTCTAATCCCCGCCTTCACCGCCGTGAAGGGTTTCCACTATCCACCGAGGACTTTACAAGGTCTACCGAAGACCGGAGTACCGAACTCCA
The DNA here is from genome assembly GCA_038442645.1 of Agave tequilana. Classification (NCBI taxonomy): domain Eukaryota; kingdom Viridiplantae; phylum Streptophyta; class Magnoliopsida; order Asparagales; family Asparagaceae; genus Agave; species Agave tequilana. The sequence goes on along the minus strand of JAVJIF010024006.1, from coordinate 44,732 downwards.
CCACTTACAAACCTCTACCGAAGAGGTGTCTCAACAAGAACAAGAAGAAGGAACAAGTAGCCAAGTGATCACCAAAAGGATCACAAACTTCTTACAAACTTTCTCTTTACAACTTTCTTATAGAATGAGGATGGAATTTTTGGCTCTAGAAGTGTAGTAAGAAAAACAAACTCAGTTGTAAATGTAAAATGCTTGCAAACACAACTGAAAAACAATGGCCAAGAAAGCAATAGAGAATTGAGAGCTTTGAAACTTTTTCTTTCTTTTGAAAACTTGTAAACTAGGGATTTTTTTTGGTATCTTTGCAAGAGACCAACCCTCTCTATTCATAGGGAGACGAAGGGATTAAAACATGATTCAATTAAGTTTAAATGATCCAAAATTAGTCCCCAAAAGATCAGAAAACTCTGCCAAACAAAAAGTTATAAAAACAGTTTTTCAGAAAATCACCAAAGAGGAAAGAGCTGTTGGAGCTCCAGACAGCCTATCGGTCGACCGGCCCGGTCGACCGGTAGCCCATCTGGCATATAGCCGTTGGCTGCGGTCGACCGGTCGGTCGACCGTCCGCAAAGGGGCAAACACAGTTTTTAACTGTCGGTCGCCCGGTCGGTCGACCGACAATAAACAGAGAGCAACTTGTTTTCGGTCGGTCGACCGGTCGGCCGACCGACAGACGTGCACAAGCGTGCACGTCCTGGACATAGGACTCGGTCGACCGGGTGGTCGACCGGCCTGGCCTGGAATAGGTCCGGTCGACCGGCCCTGTCGACCGCCTGGCCTGAAACAGATTTTGAAGTAGGATTTTTCTGGACTTGGGAAAATTTTCAAAACAATTTTGTAGGAAAATATGGCTAAGTATCATGCTGAAAAGATAGATATACATGATATAAACAAGATATAAAATTTTTAAAAATTTGAATCATGTATAGAGACCAAAGCATGAACTTAAAACAAATACCAAAACTAAAAACTTGTATTTTGAAAAGTGTGTGTGTGTGTGTGTTAGAGCCAATTTACCACAACCCCAAACTTTAACAAACTAAGTCTTACATAGGTTCTAGATGACTACAAAGTCTTCAAGTAGGCTTCTCCATGTGATCTTGCAAGCTTGATTCTTGAACCCGAAATGAACCGACTTGAGTCAAAACAACCTTCCTTTAGGGAAGAAAACTCCATGAATCCTTAGAACCCTGAAACACACTTAAACAATAAACATGATTAGTACAAATAAATATATATGTTTTGTAATCATCAAAACTCAATAAAACGGGTGATTGTAACCTTGGACCAACAATCTCCCCCTTTTTGATGTTGACAAAAGATATAGTTATTTTAAACATGGGAAAAGAGCTTGGAAGCTCCCCCTCAAATTATGCTATGTATAAAAGAATGATTATGTGTAAAAGTGAATGGCTATATACATAAAGCATAAAAAGTATACAAAACACAATGCACAAAAATTAAATACAGAGTGCATAAAACTTCAAAACTAACCTTCAAAACTAACTATTTCTCCCCCTTTTTGTCATACATCAAAAAGGGTAAAAAGTAAGAAAATTTTCTTTTAAGAATCCATAATACAAACATTCAACTCACCACAAATAAATGAAAATCTAGCACAGTCTAGAGGTTTTGTAAAAATATCGGCAAGTTGAAAATCGGTAGAAACATAATCAATATCAATATCACCTTTCTCATAATGATCTCTAAGAAAGTGATATCTATTGTCAATGTGCTTAGTTTTACTATGTTGATTTGCATTTTTAGTCATATGAATAGTACTAGTATTATCACAAAATATTTTAATATGATCAAAATGCAAATCATAGTCAAGGAGAGTATGTTTCATCCAAAAAACTTGTGCACAACAAGCTCCGGCTGCAACATACTCCGCCTCGGCGGTTGAAAGGGCTACCGAATTTTACTTTTTGGAAGACCAAGAAACAAGACAATTACCAAGAAATTGACATGTTCTACTTATACTCTTCCTATCTACCCTACAACCCGCATTGTCGGCATCCGAAAAACTCGTCATGTTAAATTGTCCGATTTTCGGATACCACAACCCCATTTCAATTGTGCCCTTAAGGTATCTAATGATGCGTTTAACCGCAACTAAATGAGACTCCTTAGGACATGATTGAAAACGAGCACAAAGACATACACAAAACATAATATCCGGCCTACTAGCCGTCAAATACAACAAACTACCAATCATGCTACGATAAAGCTTAATGTCTACACTTTTACCTTGTTCATCCTTGTCAAGCTTGGTGGTTGTTGCCATGGGAGTTTTACTAGTTCTAGCTCCTTTAAGCCCGAATCTCTTGATAAGTTCCTTTGTGTACTTGGCTTGATTGATGAAGATCCCATCCTTTCTTTGCTTGATTTGGAGACCAAGGAAATAGTTGAGCTCACCCATCATAGACATTTCGAATTCTCCATTCATGCATGATTCAAAACTTGGCAAAGAGTTTCATTAGTAGAACCAAAAATGATATCATCCACATAAATTTGAACAATAAGAATGTCATTTTCAACATGTTTTGTAAATAAAGTAGTATCAATTTTTCTTTTCTTAAAACCATTTGAAATTAGAAATGAAGAAAGCCTTTCATACCAAGCCCTAGGGGCTTGTTTTAAACCATAAAGAGCTTTGTCAAGTTTGAAAACAAAATCCGGATGTGTAGGATCAACAAACCCGGGGGGTTGTTCAACGTACACCTCCTCTTCAATAAATCCATTTAAGAAAGCACTTTTAACATCCATTTGAAAAAGCTTAAAATCTTTATATGAAGCAAATGCAAGTGTCATCCGTATGGCTTCAAGCCGTGCTACGGGTGCAAAGGTTTCATCAAAATCGATACCTTCAATTTGAGTGTAACCTTGGGCAACTAACCTAGCTTTATTCCTAACAACGTTACCTGACTCATCCAACTTGTTCTTAAAGATCCACTTAGTACCAATTGTTGGTCTATCGTGGGGTCTAGGAACAAGGTGCCAAACTTGGTTGCGCTCAAATTGATTGAGCTCCTCTTGCATGGCTAGCAACCAATATGAGTCGGCCTCGGCTTCGAGGACGCTTTTGGGTTCAAAGTGAGAAATAAAAGCATAGTGTTCACAAAAATCATGAAGTTGAGAACGAGTAGTTACCCCTTGAGATACTTCACCTAAAACAAGGTCCTTGGGATGATGTAGATTGTATCTCCAATCCTTTGAAAGTTGTTGAGTAGGCTCCACTTCAATTCCTTGAATTTCATTTCCTTGAGCCTCCTTTTCTTTAGCTTCATTTCCTTCATCATCCTTTGGCTTGTCTTCAATAATAGGTGAGTCCTCGAAAGTGACTTTCTCCATGCCTTCATGCAATGAATCTATTTTTACAACATTCTTAACAAACATATTAGATTCCTCAAATTTTACATGTATAGATTCTTCAATAGTCAAAGATGACTTGTTGAAGACTCTATACGCTTTACTAGTATTTGAGTAACCAACAAAAATTGCTTCATAGGACCTTACATCAAATTTTTCCAAATTATCTTTTGTATTCAAAACAAAACATTTGCATCCAAAAAATTAAAAGTATGAAACATTAGGCTTTCTAGAAAAATAAATCTCAAAAGAAGTTTTTGAAGAACTTTTGCATAAGAAAACACGATTTGATAAATAGTATGATGTATTAACGATCTCGGCCCACAAATAATGTGGGAGACCATATTCATTAATCATTGTCCTAGCCATCTCTTGTAATGTCCGATTTTCCCCTCAACTACTCCATTTTGTTGTGGAGTTCTAGGACACGATAATTCATGCTTAATTCTATGTTCTTCACAAAAAGTAATAAAGGGTAGGTTAATGAATTCACCACCTCTATCACTTCTTATTCTTAAAATTGAAGAATCTTTTTCCTTTTCAACTCTTTTCTTAAAGGCTTGAAAATGTGAAAAGGCTTGATTTTTATGTTCTAAAAAGAAAACCCATGTAAAACGCGAAAAATCATCAACCAAAACAAATGCAAAACGATTCCCACTTAGACTTTTGGTTTGAGTAGGACCAAACAAATCCATATGGATCAACTCCAAGGGACGTGATGTCAAGATATCCTTGATTGACTTGAAAGAGTACTTGGTTTGTTTCCCAAGTTGGCACGCGTCGCAAACGCGGTCCTTTTCAAAATTCAAGTAAGGAATACCTTTCACCATTTCCTTGTTGTTTAACCTAGATAGATGGTCAAAAGAAATGTGGCCTAATCTTCTATGCCACAACCAAGAGTCATCATCGAGGGCTTTTAAATAAGTAATATTGCAAGACATATTAAACAAATCAATCATGTATATATTGATTTCACGAAAATCAGAAAATATACATGTGTTGGATAGTCTATCAAAAACTTTACAAGCTAAATTATCAAAAAACAACATTAAAACCTTTATCACAAAGTTGACTAACACTCAAGAGATTATGCTTGAGGCCATCAATTAAAACAACATTTTCTATTAAAGGGGGTGTGCCAAGTTTAACATTACCAATGCTGATGATTTTACCCTCGGTATCATCTCCGAAGGTGACGGTGCCACCTTCATGGTATCTTGATAAGCTTGCAAAGTTGTTGATATCCCAAATCATGTGCCTTGAGCAACCACTATCGAGATACCACAACCCTCTACGTCGTTGGGCCTTGGAAGGTACCTACATCATTTAACAAATTTATTGACTTTGGTACCCAAATTTTCTTGGGTCCTTGAAAGTTAGTATTTCGAACCCAAATATTATGATGTGAAGCATTAAGTCAATCATAACAAAACTTAACTAAGTGATCTTTACGGCCACAATATGTGCATGAAAATACCTTCCCATACATGTATGCATGATGTGTGTGTGGAGGGTGAGCATGCTTGGGGGGTTTGGCATGATGTAAAGGTTGTGATTTATGAGCATGAACATGAATAGCATGTGATTGTTTCTTAGAGGCTTATTTCTTAGGAAACATAGCCTCAAGTCTATTCTTATCAAATTCACACTTTTTCAAAACTACTCCTAAAGAATCAATTTTCTCTTTTAGCATAATAATCTCATTTTCATTAACTTGTGGAAACTTACCTTTGTAAGAAATCTTATAATTACCAAAATCTTTTTAGGTGGAAACTAGAGTGGAATGTAATTCATCTTTTTCTTTAGAAAGAGTAAAAACTTGGTGATTAAGAGACTCATTTTCCTTTTTCATTTTTAAATTCTTTTTCTTAAGAAAATCATAGTTGTGTGAGAGTTCTACAAATGCTTCTCCTAATTCATCCATGGAAAGTTCATCATTAAAAGAAGTGGAAGGGGTTACCTTGCTTGTGCTTTCATTAGCCATGAAGCACATGTTGGCGGTGTCAACTTCCTCCTCGGATTCACTTGCGGAATCTCATGTAGCCTTTAATGCTTTCTTCTTGTAAGGCTTCTTAGAGGTGGAAGGCTTGACTTTATCCGGGCACTCCGCAACAATGTGACCCGGTCTTTGGCAATTGAAGCAAATAATTTTCTTCTCTTCTTTACCGCCTTGCCATCTCCTTCTACCTTGGAACTTTGCCTTGTTATACATCCTCCGAACGTTCTTAACAAGAAGTGAGAGCTCTTCATCATCTTCTTCTTCATCGTCTTCGTCGGAGTATGAGAATTGACTCTTGAAGGCAATAGCTTTCTTCTTGGAAGGAGCCATTTCCTCCCTTGCTTTTCTCTCCATCTCATGGGTCTTGAGGTTCCCAATGAGACCTATAAGCTCCATCTCCTCCTTGTCATTGAGTTCCTTCAAGGTAGTTGCTTTGACTTCCCATGAAGGAGGAAGAGCCCGGATGATCTTCCTTACTCTTTGGTCGTTGTCAATAGCATCACCTAGAGAAGAAAGTCCATTAGTGATCTTTGTAAATCTTATAACCATATCATCTATGGTTTCATTATCATGCATAGAGAAATTTTCATATTGGGAACGAAGAAGGTCTATTTTAGCCCTCTTCACTTGTGAGGTTCCCTCATGAGTAACAATCAAGTGAGTCCAAATTTCATGTGCGAATTTGCAATGAATTACTCTAGCAATATCATCATCATTAAGTGCTTGGAGTAATGCATAGTGTGCCCTAGAGTTAGCATCAAATTCTTTGGTCTCAATTTCGGACCAAGTGGATTCATCACCGGTGGGTGCACTAAATGGTTTGGTCACCGCCTTTGCAACCCGGCTTCCTAGGGATTGCAAGAAAACAGTCATCTTAACCTTCCATATGGGAAAGTTAAGGCCATCAAACTTTGGGGGGGTCTTAATTCCATCAGCCATATTTACTAAGTGAAAATGTGTGAAAAATGGATGAAATGATTAGCAAATAGTGGATCTCTCTAAGGTTGTTAAGCCAAGAGCCTAGAAACCAAAGCTCTGATACCAATTGAAAACACCTAGAGGGGGGTGAATAGGTGAAAATGCTAATCTAACAATCTTTTTAAAACAAGTATGAATGAATGATGCAACGATCTCCCAAAACAAGACTAAGAGCCGAATACCCGGTGAAGGGCTCTAAACTCCTTCCTCGTGATTCCTCTAGATAAGAGTTAGAGGTGTGTATTGCAATCTTGTTGTATGAGAATTGATCGACAAGTTGGCAAGAAATGAATTGGAAGCAATAATGAAGTGCACACAAGATATATCACAAGAAATGAAAGCAATAACACAAGCTAAAAGTAAAGAGCAATAGAGAGCAAGAACAAAAGCAATCGTAAACACAAAGTATTTGTTTCGAGGTTCGAGACACCGCTCTAATCCCCGCCTTCACCGCCGTGAAGGGTTTCCACTATCCACCGAGGACTTTACAAGGTCTACCGAAGACCGGAGTACCGAACTCCACCACTTACAAACCTCTACCGAAGAGGTGTCTCAACAAGAACAAGAAGAAGGAACAAGTAGCCAAGTGATCACCAAAAGGATCACAAACTTCTTACAAACTTTCTCTTTACAACTTCCTTATAGAATGAGGATGGAATTTTTGACTCTAGAAGTGTAGTGAGAAAAACAAACTCAGTTGTAAATGTAAAATGCTTGCAAACACAACTGAAAAACAATGGCCAAGAAAGCAATAGAGAATTGAGAGCTTTGAAACTTTTTCTTTCTTTTGAAAACTTGTAAACTAGGGATTTTTCTTTGGTATCTTTGCAAGAGACCAATCCTCTCTATTTATAGGGAGAGGAAGGGATTAAAACATGATTCAATTAAGTTTAAATGATCCAAAATTAGTCCCCAAAAGATCAGAAAACTCTGCCAAACAAAAAGTGATAAAAACAGGTTTTCAGAAAATCACCAAAGAGGAAAGAGCTGTTAGGGCTCCAGACAGCCTATCGGTCGACCGACCCCGTCGACCGGTAGCCCATCTGGCATATAGCCGTTGGCTGTGGTCGACCGGTCGGTCGACCGTCCGCAAAGGGGCAAACACAGTTTTTAACTGTCAGTCGCCCGGTCGGTCGACCGACAAAAAACAGAGAGCAACTTGTTTTCGGTCGGTCGACCGGTCGGCCGATCGACAGACGTGCACAAGCGTGCACGTCCTGGACACAGGACTCGGTCGACTGGGCGGTCGACCGGCCTGGCCTGGAATAGGTATGGTCGACTGGCCCTGTCGACCGCCAGGCCTGAAACAAATTTTGAAATAGGATTTTTCTGGACTTGGGAAAATTTTCAAAACAATTTTGTAGGGAAATATGGCTAAGTATCATGCTGAAAAGATAGATATACATGATATAAACAAGATATAAAATTTGTAAAAATTTGAATCATGTATAGAGACCAAAGCATGAACTTAAAACAAATACCAAAACTAAAAACTTGTATTTTGAAATGTGTATGTGTTAGAGCCAATTTACCACAACCTCAAACTTTAACAAACTGAGTCTTACATAGGTTCTAGGTGACTACAAAGTCTTCAAGTGGGCTTCTCCATGTGATCTTGCAAGCTTGATTCTTGAACCCGAAATGAACCGACTTGAGTCAAAACAACCTTCCTTTAGGGAAGAAAACTCCATGAATCCTTAGAACCCTAAAACACACTTAAACAATAAGCATGATTAGTACAAATAACTATATATGTTTTGTAATCATCAAAACTCAATAAAACGGGTGATTGTAACCTTGGGCCAACAATTATTACGTAAATTAAAAACATATATATGAGGAATGCGACAATAGTCACAGTCTTTGTAAAATTATATTTTCAAGTTGGATGGTGTGCTGGAAGGATTCGCTATAATTATTACGTAAATTAAAAAATGTATATATGATGTCTGTGACCATGATTGCAATCTTTATAAAACTATCTTTTGTCAAAGTTTTGCGATCACCGCGAAATTAAGAGCATGATAGAGACATAGTTGTACATGTAATTGAGAGAAAAGAAAAGTCTATTTATAACATATTATATGATCAGAAAGAGACCTTTACAAAAATGAGCATTATAAAGCTCTACAAAAATAGACAAATAAAAGTGATCATTAAAAAACAGAAAATCCTAGTTATCGTCATCACCATCATAATCAAAATTGTCTTCTTCATGTTCCTCGTCTTTCTCTTCCTCTTCGCTTTCCTCTTCGTCTCCCTCATCGGCCTCCTCGCTCTCCTCCTCGTTTTCTGTCTTTTTTGGAAGGTACTTTTGCTCATCGATAAACTCCAGAATGGGTCATCTATAGAAAGTTCTTCCTCTAATCCGTATCCAGAAGAGTTCCAAAGGACATGCTTAAAGAAAGCGCGCCTTCAGCATTGAGGGCATGCTTTTATCAAGCAAGTTTTCGTCAAGTGACATAGAAATAAGCTCCTCCCCATGCCCCAAAAAAAACTTGATCCTCCTCATGAAGAGTAGGATCAGAAGAAACATTACTTAATGGAAGGAGATAGTCAAAAAGAGGGAAGTCTAAACTGCTATCAAATTTACTAGAGTCCCCATGAAAAAAAGAACCAGTGGGAGAATGAGTGAATTTGAAATCAGATTGTTTAGAGGAAGAAGATATGGAAGACATGTTCAAGGATAAATTGCTTGAAGAAGTTTAGAAATCAAATTAAAGAACAAGAGCGCAAATATTTTTTTTAGTCAGATCTTTAATATATATTACTTACATGCACTGCCAAAAATTACAATACTCTGAAATGACGTTTATAGTAATAATAAGTATTAGAGGTGATAGTTGAGTATTCGAAAAGAGATAAAAAGCAATTAAATATTTAATTGAACCAATTATGGCGGGAGAACCTCCAGAGTACCTTTTTAGAAATTTATGATGTGAACTACAAATTAGCTTTTTATAGAATGTTTCTTTCCAGAATTATAATTTTCATATAGTGCACATCTTTTCTTTATCTATATTAATTTTACTAGTATTTTTTGAAACGCTCGCTATATCACAGTAGATAGGATATTAGTGACTGCGGTGAGGTCACAGTCATAATATAGTATTTTATAACTTGTGTTATGCAAGGACTGCTAACACGGTCGCAGCGCTAATCTACTTTGTTAGTACTGAGTGTTGCTAGGATTGCGACCTTTTGTCGCATTTTATAAACAAAATTTTTTTAATATGTGGATGCGATTAAAGACTGTGACTGAGGTCGCATTGCTTAACGATAACAAGCTTTATATATTATTCTTGCACTTCGAACTTGATCGATGTTCATATGTGTAATGAGAACTAATCATTTCTGAGTTCATACTATGACTATAATCGCAGTTCATTTAAATGACATTTCTGATTAAATTTGACTGCCAGTTTTTTGTCTCAGTTATAACAATATCTAATTTAGAAATTAACTGCGATCGTGGTCGCAGTTCTTATTACCAGCTAAAAAGAAGTTATATAAGATTGCGACCAAAGTCATAATATTTTAAACAGCTTATTTTTCAAAGACAGCGATTTTGATCAAATTTAAAAAAAGTAGTTATACAAGACCGTGATCAATGTCACAGTATTCTAAACAACTTAATTTTGAAAGACAACGACTTTGGTCGCAGTATTCTTAAAATAAACAAAATAAAAAACTCAAAATATTAGTCTATACTTGAAATATTTATAAATAACTTTTTTCAAAATTGTTAACTTCAAATATTGTGATTTTGAGTAGCAATATTTTTTTAAAGAAACAAAGTTAAAAAGCTCAACGTCACAGTCTAAAGTTTGAAATATTTTAAAAACTCTTTTTTATTCCAAAATATTATTTTCAAAGGCTAGGACTTTGATCGCAGTTTTCTTCAAACAAATATTAAAAAAGGGCTTAAAGTCATAATTTATGGTTAAACTACGATTAAAACCGCTTTTTACTCAAATTAGTATTTTATAAATACTGTGACTTTGATCGCATTCATTGTAAAAGAAATCTTTTGTTCGGTAATTTCTTCAAAGGTAATTTGTTTGAAAATCACAATTTTTTTTGCTCGTAAAATTTGTGTAGGATGAGTTTTTGCTAAGTTAAAATTAAAACTGAGGGTATTTTATTTAATTGGTATAGTGAAGCTGTTGATAACTCTTTTAATGAGATTTTTTTTGGCTTCGTTACCCCTACACTCTGCCACAGATCTGTGGCAGAGATTGCGCCACGTCGTCGTTGGTTGAGAGACTCTCTCAGCTGACAGCTGAAGTGTGTGTATATATATATATCAGAAATATGCAAATCAGCCGACGGCTGAGAGACCCTCTCAGCCTACGGTGACGTGGCACATTATTAGCCACACTAGGAAGGACGGCCCGCCTATTGAAACAGTTAAAATTGCTAAATACCCCTGCGGTAAAAGATAGTGGATCTGTATAGTTTAGCATTTTTTTATATTTCTGATGTTAGTCAATATTGTCACAATTAACTTTTATAACTGCGACCAAACTGCAACCAACTTCTGAAAGCACACCTAGAGGGGGGTGAATAGGTGTAAGTGCTAATCTTGGACTAAATGCTCTAAATGCGGAAGCTAATGCAAATTTTGCAACACACTTAATACAACACACAAGTGTAGCCGAATTCCCCGTGAAGGGCTCTGGACTAACTCCTCTTGATTCCCCTTGAATGGGTTGAGGTGCTATGTGAAGCTCTTGTGGTTAAGTATAAGTGAGGCACACACAAACAACCAAGCATACACAAGATATAGCAATATGAAATATGCAAGGTACAATGCAAGCAATGTATGATATGAATAATGAATGATGCTTTGCACAAATAAATGAGAGAGAGAGTTGAGAGACAATGGATCAAACGCAAAGGCAAAGATATGTTTCGAGGTTCGAGCACCTAGCTCTACATCCCCGCCTTCACCACCGTGAAGGATTTCCAATCCACTATCTCCCACCGAGGGAACCTTCACCGAGGAGGATTTGTTACAACATTAGGAGTACCGAACTCCTCTCTCAAACACCGCCTCACAACCGAGGGGTAGGCCCGTAGCCAAACAACAACCAATCCACCTCACACTTGAGGGATACAAACTAACAACCAACTCCACCTCACCAAGAGGGAGTAAATACCAATCTCCACCTCTACCAAAGAGGGAGCAAACCAATCACCTCAAATCCACAACCTCAACCTCTACCAAAGAGGGAGCAACCAAATAATGAGGGTTTACAATAGGTGGTCTCTTTCAACCACAAACAATCTCTCCTTTTCCACAAACAAAAAGATCCTAAATAGATTAGGATAGAAGATAGGCTCAAGTGTGGAAAACAAGTGTTTTGATCAAAGAAAATCTCTTGGGAAAAATACCAAATGAATATAGAATTTTAGATCAAGAAACAATTCCCAAAAACCTATTTTCTTTGAAAATAACAAAACACTTAAAACAAATAGAATGAGTCTTTTTGCTCTTTAAACACGTTTTAAAACTTGTTTTTAAAATCAGAGAATGGGAGAAAATCAGCTCTAAAAATCTTAGCCAAAACCCTAAAGAAATGGGGTTTATATAGGCCAAACCAGAAACAAGCCGTTAGGCTGATCTGTCAGCCTGACAGGCTAGCGGTCGGCCGGCCGGCCGACCGCCAACGGTCAAAAATCCGACCGTTGGAGCAAACTGGTCGACCGCCCGGCCGACCGAAATAAACAGAGAGCACTGCTCTCAGGTCCGGTCGGCCGCCCGGCCGACCGTCCCTGTGACTGCCAAACGTGCACAAGCTTGTGCACGTCGGTCGACCGCAAGGGTCGACCGGCCCTTGGTACGGTCGACCCGTGCGGTCGGCCGTCCTGGCCTGTCAGCCACTGTTCTGGGACAGAAAACACATGTTAAAATATTTCTAAAAATTCTTTTAAGTCTTGTAAAAATACCCAAAAATAGTTTTATCATTTTGCATTGATATATAAACATGTGATAAAAATTTCAACTCAATTATCAAGCAATTTGAACTATTTTTGTGTCTTATCATTTTTACCAAAAATCAAAACATGTATTTTTATCAAACTTGAATTTTTCAATACATGAATAGGAAAGTCAAAATAAGTTTGTTTAAAAGTTAAGCATGCATGTATAGAATGAAACAACTATACATATATCAATTAAACTTGTTTTGATCAACTATTCATGAAAACCAAAACCAAACATTAAACGTGTGTGTTTGTGCACTTGAGCATATCAACTATACTAAGCTTTACAAATGGATCTAAACACACTATCTAAACTAGAATACCTAAGTCTTCTTGATGACCTCCATCTTCAAGTAGACTCGATCCAAAACTCCATCCATGGGCTAGGCAATGAGTGATCTTGAAGCTTGAGCCCTGGAATCACTTGTGAAGCTTCCAAACACCTCTTGTTGAAGCTATCACCAAACTAACATCTTGTTATAAGATCTGAGACTAAAAACACAAGAATATTAATAAATATAACTATATGAGTTAATCATCATCAAAACTAGGGTGGAAGGCCTTTGGGCCAACAACTTCATCACATCACGAAACAAATTTGAATGCTTCTTTATTAAATTTTTTTTACAAATTTGAATGCTTCTTTATTAAATTTTTTTTACAAATTTGAATGCTTCTTTATTAAATTTTTTTTACGCAGATAATATATATTTTAGTGAAGCGCCTAAGCTCGTAGCTGTCAATAAAATAATTTCTCAATAGTTTTAAATTTTTTTTACGCAGATATTATATATTTTAGGAATGCGCCTAAGGTCGTAGTGGTCAATAAATTAATTTCTCAATAGTTTTAAAAGCGTCCTTTATCGCAATCTATAATTATTTATTTTGTAGATTTTTTATGATATGATCTGTAAAATTTTACTGATTTCGAATATAGTCGCAGTTTACTTTTTTCGCATGTAATGTATAAATTATTATTTTTTTTACATATTGAATGCGAATAAGGACTGCGACTATGATCGCAGTGCTTAACGAGAGCATGTCGTGGATTTTTTTTGCTAGGTTAAATGTAATAATGGTGACTAAGAACTGATACTATAATCGCAGTTTACATATTATTTTATATATTTGTTCTTCACTGTGACTGTTGTCTCAGCCGCCTATAAACTATTAAATTGTTTTTTATATATTGCATGCGATCAAGGACTACGACTATGGTCGCAGTACTTACGACAGCATTTTTTGTGGATGATTTTTTTGTTAGGTTAAATGTAATAACGGTGACTAAGGACTGATACTATAGTCGCAGTTTACGTATGATTTTATGTATTTGCTCTTCACTGTAACTGTTGTCTCAGCCACCTATAAACTATAAATTTTTTTTACATATTGCATGCGAACTAGGACTGCGACTATGGTCGCAGTGCTTAAGGACAGCAGTCACAGTTTTGTAATTTGTGATATACAGTGAAATATACTGATTTGTGAGGATTGCGATCATGTTCGTAGTATTATCTGTTTATATAGTTTAATTTTGGACTGCGACCATGGTACCTATTTTTAACTTTATTGAATGCAAAACGATCAAACTATTTATGACTGGACAGTGACCGTGGTCGCAGTTTCATATGTAATTATTATATGAGTACTGCGACCATTATCGCTGATAACATGCAGAAATAATAACTATACGGTATACTTTATATGTATTTTAAAAATATGAAAGATTATTTTACAGATAGAAGTAAATTTTATTTATAACATAATATGGTCAGAAAGAGACCTTACAAAAAAAGAGCATTAAAAGCTCTTAAAAGAAGATAAAATAACATTGAATATCAGAAGATCAGGAAATTCTAATTCTCGTCATAAGCAGATTCGTCATCTTCATTCTCCTCATCTTCTTGTTCATCACTTATTTCCTCATCGTTTTCCTCTTTTTGAGGGTGTTTTGGTCATCGATAAATGCCCAGAATGGATCGTCTCTATCAAGCTCTTCGTCCGATCCGTGTCGAAAAGAACCTGTTAAAGATATGCTCAAAGAAAGCGAGCCTCCAGCATCAGAGGACATGCTTTCATCAAGCATCTCTGTAAAGTGGCAGAGGAATAAGTTCCTCCTCACTAAGCCACATGAAAACTTCATCATCCTCATGAAGAGGAGGATCAGATAAAAATTATTGGATGTACTGAGATAGTTAAAAGGAGTGAAGTCCAGACTGATATCAGATTCACTAGAATACCCCGAAAAAAGAGGATCGGTTGGTAAATGATTGAACTTGAAATCTGAGTGTTCAGAGGAAGAAGATGGGGAAGACATGATTCAAGAATGAATTGTTTTCTTGAAGTTTTGAAATCAAATTGAAAAGGAAGAACACAAATATCGTTTTTAGATATGAGATAATATATTAGCTACAAGCACTATAAAAAGGTCAATAATGTGAAAGAACATGAATAGTAATAATAATTGTTATAGGTGACGGTTAAGTATTCAAAGAAGTGATAAAAAAAATTAAATATTTAATTGAAGAGTTATGGCGAGAGAATCCGTAGAGTTCCTTTTTTTTCCAGAGGTTTATTACGTGAACTACAAATTAACTTTTTATTGAATGTTTTTCCTATATCTTTAGATTATGTATGTTGCACATCTTTCCTTTATCGAGATTAATATTAGTGCATCTCTTTTTTTGAGACTGTTGTTGTATCACGATAGATAGAATATTAATTACTTCATTTAATTCAGAATAATTAATATAGTATTTTATAAGATGTGATATACACGGACTGATCTCAGGGTCGCAGGGCTAATCTACTTTGTAAAATTATCAAAAATCTGTTACATAAGGCATGAGAAAAAAGACAGCGACTGTGGTCGCAGTGCTGAACGATAACATGTTTCGTCTATTATTTTTATGCGAATAAGGAATGCGACTAGGGTCGCAGTCGTGATATAAAATTGAAAGTTATATTATATTAAGTCTGCGACCATGGTCGAAAAGTGATCGAAAGTTTTGTTATATTATGACTGCGACTAGTGTCGCAGTCGTCATATAAAATTGAAAGTTATATTATCTACGGCCATGGTCGCAGTGTTTGAAAACTTTGTTATACTATAACTGCGACTATAATCGCAGACTTTATAAAACGATCAGAATTCTGTTACATAAGGCATGTGAAAAAAGACAGCGTCTGTCGTCGGAGTGCTGAACGATATCATGTTTCGTCTGTTATTTCTATGTGAATAAGGAATGCGAAATAATTAACTATTATATTTCATTATTTTTTTACACTGTACATTTGTAATAGAAAAATCAATATACGGTTGCCCCACATTAAATTTCATTTTTCTATTCATTTCAGTTTCTTTTATTAAACCTATATGAATTGAAAATAACATGAGATAAAATAATAAAAATATTATATAAAAAATAACAGTTTTTTTATGTTTCAAGCGTGTTTTTTACTTTTCATTGCTGCTATTCATTTCACATTATCTTGATCCAATTTTTTTATTATAATTTCGATGTAATAGAATTAGAAATTTTATAACTGTAGATATATTCAACTGAAAATTCTCTGTAAATTACAAATTTTTTAGGTAAAATTTTATTGTGGATGAGTTTTTGCTAGTTTAGAAGTAAAAAAGTGATAAAATTTTGTTGTGGATGAGTTTTTACTAGTTTAGAAGTAAAAAAGGGCTATTTTGATCAATTTGATTCACGATTCTTTAGGCGGGATTTTTTTCTTTTTTTTGGCGCCTACACTCTGCAACCGATATGTGGCATATATTCAGTCATGTCACCACCGGCTGAGAAACTCTCTCAACCGTCGGCTGAGGTACAGTAACCCCTATATATAAATAAATAAATAAATAAATAAATAAATATATATATATATATATATATATATATATATATATATACTTGTGTCCTTTCAAAAGGATTTGAGCCCGGATCCTTCCCACTCAAATTCAACCCTCCGATATCGAATACAAAATCCACTCTGTTGAAGTTGATCTATATTTTTTCAAGTATCTATAAATCAAAAATCAAGTGTTTTTAATACTTTTTGTCTATCCATTAAGTAGGAAAAAAACGGACGGCCTAAATAGTGAGTTGGTTAGTTTAATGGTGTAAAACATTTGAAGCCTAACCAAAATTGGTTTGTAAGGGTTTTTAAATGTTTAGATCATAATGAAATGGACGGATCGAGAATTTGTATGTTTAAAGATATAGATCTAACCAACTCACTACTTTCGGCCGTCCATTTTATGTCGCTCGATGGATGAGCAAAAAGTATTAAAAATACTTGATTTTTGTTTTATAGATACTTGAAATAATATAGATCAACTTTAATAAAGTGAAACTTGTATTCGAATGTCAGAGAGTTGAATTTGAGTAAGAAAGATTCAGGCTCAAATTTTTTTTAGAAGGACACAAAGATATATATATATATATATATATATATATATATATATATATATATATATATATATATATATATATATATATATATATATATATATATATATAGGGGTTACTGTACCTCAGCCGGCAGGCTGAGAGAGTTTCTCAGCCGGCGGGACGTGGCTGAATATATGCCACATATCGGCCGCAGAGTGTAGGCGCCAAAAAAATCAAAAAAGATCCCGCCTAAACAATCGTGAAACAAATTGACAAAAATACCCCTTTTTAATTCTAAACTGGAATAACTTTCAATTTTATATGACAACTGCGACACAGTTGCAGTCACTAGTCGCTATAACGTCTGCGATCCTAGTCGCATTCTATCGTACAGTAATGCGACCTCCTTCAGTACTGCGACCAAAGTCGCAATCTTCTTTCGCATGCCTTATGTATTAAATGAAAGTAATAAATATTCTTCTACCATGATACAACAACAGTCTAAAAAAAAAGAGATGCAATAATGTTAATATCGATAAAGGAAAGATGTGCACCATACGTAATCTAAAGATATAGGCAAACAATTCTATAAAAAGTTAATTTCTACTTCAAGCATTAAACCTCTGGCAAAAAGAAACTCTTCGGATTCTCCCGCAATAAATCTTCAATTAAATATTTAATTTTTTTTACCACTTCCTACCATACTCAACCCTCGCCTATAACAATTATTATTACTATTCATGTTCCTCCACAATATTGACCTTTATATAATGCTTGTAACTAATATATTATCTCATACCTGAAAACTATATTTTTGCTCTTCCTTTTCAATTTGATTTCAAAAAACTTCCACAAAACAATTCATTCTTAAATCATGTCTTCCCCATCTTCTTCCTCTGAACACTTAGATTTCAACTTCAATCGTTCCCACCGGTCCTTTTTCTTCAGGATATTCTAGTGAATCTGATACCAGTCTGGACTTCACTCCTTTTGACTATCTCACTACATCAAATAATGTATTAACTGATCCTCCTATTCATGAGGATAATGAAGATTTCATGTGGGTTAGTGAGGAAGACATTATTCCTCTGCCACTTGACGGAGACATGCTTGATGAAAGCATGTCCTCTGATGCTGTAGGCTCGCTTTCTGGCAATGGGTCAGACGAAGAACTTGATAGAGACGATCCATTCTAGGAGTTTATCGGTGAAACAAAAAACCTCAAAAATAGGAAGATGATGAGGAAATAAGTGATGAACAGGAAGAGCAGAAGAATGAAGACGACGAATCTGCTTATGATGGTGATAATGACGAGGATTAGGATTTCCTGATCTTCTGATATTCAACCTTATTTTGTCTTCTTTTAAAAGCTTTTAATTCTGTTTTTTTGTAAGGTCTCTTTCTCACTAGATTAACTTATAAGCTCTTTTAATTACATATGAAACTGCGACTGCTGTTCTTAAACACTGCGACTATAGTCGCAGTGTTAGGTCTCTTTCTCACTAGATTAACTTATAAGCTCTTTTAATTACATATCAAACTGCGACTGCTGTTCTTAAACACTGCGATCATAGTCGCAGTGCTGCTACGCATGCAATAAGTAAAAATAATTCATACTTTATAAGCAAAACATATAAAAACATACGTAAACTGCGACTATAGATACAGTACTTATTCACCATTATTACATTTAACTTAGCAAAATAAAATTCATCAAGAAAAATGCAGTCGAGTGTACTGCGACCATAGTCGCAGTCCAGAATCGCATACTATATGTAAAAATCAATTTAATAGTTCATAGGAGGATCAGACAACAGTCAGAAATGAAGAACAAAATATATAAAATAAATACGTAAACTGCGATTATACTATCGCTCTCGTTAATTACTGCGACCATAGTCGCGGTAATGCGACCATAGTCGTAGTCCAGGATCGCATACTATATGTAAAAATAATTTAATAGTTCATAGGAGGATCAGACAACAGTCAGAAATGAAGAAAAAAATATATAAAATATAAAAATATAATAAACTATACATATCCACTGTCTTTTACCGACATTGTAGCTTTTCATAAGGGGTATCTAGTAATTTAACTTCTTCCTATAAGCGGGCCGCAAGTTAGTGGCGCTTCAATCTTGAGCCACGTCACCGCAGGCTGACAGAGTTCTCTCAGCTGCAGGCTGATATACATTTTTCTCATATATATATATAGGGGTTACTGTGCCTCAGCCGCCAGCTGAGAGAATTTCTTAGCCGGCATGACATGACTTCATATTAGCCGCAAAGAAGTTAAAAATTTAGGCAGTAAAAGGAGACCCTCAACCACTTTTCGTTGCCCAGTGACTAAAATACTCTCAGTTTCACTTTTAACCTGGCTACAACTGTTCCTCTACTAAAAAAATTACAGATCTGAAAATTTTGAGTTTTTTCAAACAAAAAAATTACAAATCTTGATTACTAAATTTTAGAAAAAAAATTATTTTAAAGAATGTAATCATGGTCGCATTAATGTTCAAGTTTTTTTTTGAAAGATATTTTAATCATAATAAAAATCTATTACTGCGACAGTTTATTTTATTTTTTTATTTTCTAAAACTGCAATCGAAGTCGCAGTTCTGAAAAGAAAATTTTTGGATTTAAATTTTTTAATATCATTTTCACTTTTTAGATTATTTTTGTTTTACATTGCGACCTTGGTCGTAGTGTTGCAGCCTTTTTTTTAATTTTTCGATTAGGGTCGCAGTATTTTTTTGACCTTGCTAAGCTAAATAGGATACTGCGACTGTGGTCCCAATCTTATGAAATAAGAGTCGCAGTCAATTGAAGCAGTGACAATAATCTCGTAAGTTAATTAATTAAGATGATTAGAGGATTGCAACTTTGGTCGCAATCTTATGTAACAGCAGTCTCTTTGAGAATGTTTTGTGTGATAACAATGCAACCTTGATCATAGTATTTTTTATTAAGTAATCTAAATAGAATACTGCTACCATGGTCATATTCTTATGAAATAAAAGACATAGTCAATTGAAGTAGTGAACAAGGTCTCGAAAGTTAAGTAATTAAAATAGATTAGAAGACTGCGACCGAAGACTGCGACATTGATCGCAGTCTTATGTAACCTTGATCATAGTATTTTTTTTATAAAGTAATCTAAATAGGATACTGCGACCGTGGTCACATTCTTACGAAATAAGAGACATAATCAATTGAAGCTTATGTAATAGCAGTCTTTTGAAAAGTTTGTTTGATAACACTCGACCATAGTCGCAGTATTTTATAACTTATTTTTCATTTTTGCGACTAAGATCGCAGTCTTTTTATTAATAAATCTAAATTGGACTGCAAGTTTGGTCGTTGTCTTGTAAAACAAATGGTTTGAAGATAAATTTCATACTGCGACTATGGTCACATAATTCATGTGAGAACTTTCACGTGGGCCATCGGATCTGATAGAGATCTATTTTTATTTGATTTGATCTATCAGATCCGACGACCCACGTGAAAGTTCTCACAGAAATCCGTGAGAACCGTTCTTAGAGGATCAGCTCCATATAATATAGTGAGTTGATCTCCTAAGAACGGTTCTCAGAATTCATGTGAGAACTTTCACGTGGGCCGTCGGATCTGATAGAGATCTAGTTTTATTTGATTTGATCTATCAGATCCGACGACCCACGTGAAAGTTCTCACAGAAATCCGTGAGAACCGTTCTTAGAGGATCAGCTCCCTATATATACTCGGCCGTATATATGACAAGCCAATTGAACTCTGCAAAGAAAACTTCGACTTAGATCAAGTTTTGAGTTACAGTCTTTATCTAAAAAAAAATATAAAAATAGAAAACAGTTTTTACCCCGCTGGATCTGTAGCACACAAGTGACCGGACTTTGGGGCTGGTCTCACACAAATCCTTTCCCACTCCGGTCTGACCACGTGGCCGTTTGTGAGGTTTGTGGTTGGAAAAACGCCTTTAAAAAACCACTATTAATTATTTTTATCCACACTAATTATTATTATTTTAATTATTATAAGCATACACGTATATTTTACCCTTAATCCCGATTCTCGATCTGTCCAACCGCTAATAAACGATCAAGCAAGCAAAAGAGAAGAGTAAGAGGAATGATAGGTGTTTGCTTTTTTGCCACTGAGAGGAAGAAGAAGAAGAAAAAGTAGCGAGAGTTGCTCGATTTTTGATTCTCATGGCGTCGCCCGTGGAAAGAGGAGCAGAGATCCAGAAGAGGAGGAGATGTACCTCGATAATTTCCACTCTCACAAGAGATATCTCAGTGAGGTCTTTTGATTCCATCAATTCCAACAATTTTTCAATTTTTTTCCCACTGAATGGGAGTAAATTAAAGTCTGGGATTTGATTATGTTAATGGGTTTTCTTTCAGTACAAAGAAAGTCCGAATATTTTTAGTTTTGGAGAATCTTTTATTTATCTAATTTAGCATTTCTTTTGTTTTCTTCTATAGATAAGCGGTTAGCATATGTTTTTTTTAATTAAAATTCTGTTTGGTTTTTTTGAGTGATGGGTTTCTCTCATTGGTGAGTGTTGGATCTTGGGTGATTTGTCAATTTTTTTTCATTTTGTCCGTATTTAAATTTTACATAGCTTTTCCAAGGATAGTTGCATTTTCGTCATGTATCTGGGCAATGTCTAATTAGCAGCAAAAAAGAAATAAAAACAAGAGTAAATCGATGGGAAATGGATTTTCATTATTATTTTGCTTGTGCAGATAATGGCATCCAGTTTGAATGGACTGACTGTTGGGGATTCTCTCACAGAGAACCTCATGGAGTCTCCATCAAGGTTAGAGAACCTTTCATTACTTCGCTGTTATTTAAAAAAATAGTTTATCTTATTTGGTATTTGAGCCTTCTTCGTTGAGACAGAACTCAGAAGAATTTTCTTTTTTGATTTGTGGGTAAATTTTGTTGTTGTTCATTGCCTATCAGAACACCATGTATCTATTACCTTGCTCCAAGGGCTTCTCCTCGTTTTACATCTTTGAGTCCTACGTTAATTTCTAGTTGGTGGCATAGTGTCTTCCTCTTCCCATGTATTACCTGATACAATATTCGTTCTGATTTATACATTAAGGTGTCAATGGTTAGTTATAGCCTATGTTGAATGGATGGATACTTTACAGAGGAGGATGTACCCATTGTGGGATTTGGGTCGAACAAATAGTCCCACATCGGCTAGACGTGGGGATGGTCTTGGGTATATAAGGATTTGGGCAACTCTAAGGGTAGTATTTTGGGATGGTGCCCTAAGTCCTTCAATTGGTATCAGAGCCATGTCCTGTAGTCGTGTGTGTGGGTGATGTTCGACGATGTAGATCCCCCACTGGCGCCACCCCACTGGCTCAAAAAAGCGCAATAGGCCCCTGCAAAGCTAATGTTGTGGCTCAAAAAGGCGCAATAGGCCCCTGCGAAGCTAATGTTGGGCTCTCGCGAAATTTAATAGGCTCTCGAGAAATTTAGTAGTGGTGCTTTGCAATGGGCAATGAAGAGTTGGATCTCGATAGAGAAGATCAGGAGAAATTTAGTAGTGGTGCTTTGCAATGGGCAATCTCGATAGAGAAGATCAGAGCATTTGATCTTCCAGTGTAGAGGCTCTTGTTCAAGGGGGGATTGTTGGGATTTGGGTCGAACAAATAGTCCCACATCGGCTAGACGTGGGGATGGTCTTGGGTATATAAGGATTTGGGCAACTCCACCTAAAAGGCTAGTCTTTTGGGATGGCATATCCCGTTTCTGATACTTGGGTATTTCCTATAATTTATTATGTTATCCAGATGTATTGAGATGTACAATGACTTAGAATTGTATAATTTCATGAATTATGGGATTGACTAGTCATGAAGTTTTATTTATAGTTGCATTTTAATCATTTGCCAATTTTTATATGGTAAAGTATCCCAAAGATAATGACTATTCGGGTTACTCTGATTTATGTAACTTTAGAAATTTCTTTCATAATGTATGGCTGTAGTATTGTATTAACATAGTGCTACTAATTCATTACTTTTTACCATCAGAGAAGGAGTAGGGTAGTTCAAGGGGGAACCATAGAATGTGTAGCTTAGACCTTGTTTGGCTTGAGGTGTAAGAGTGTAGATGTAAGGGTTTTTATGAGTTGTAAGGGGATGTACGAGTGGTCACATTAGTTTACATCAACTCAGAGTTGGTGTAGGAGTTAAAGGTTTTTGGATAAAAAAAGTAGCGAGTGAACTGAATAAATTCTTCTAAAAATTGCCAACTTTGCCCTTATAGACCAAGTCATTATTACCATCCAACTTTTGTTGAAGTTTGGGCATTATGCAAGAGTTTGCTGATAATACGTTTTCTAGAATATTTAAAGATTATAATACATTTTGGAATTTAACTATATTTTGCTTGTTCTGTACATAACTTCTCATAGTCCTAGAGCTAGTAATATTTAATAGTTAGAGTACAATCTCCAAATAAAGAATAAATTGTTAAAATGATACCTTCACAATTTGTATATGTAAAAAACCTCTAATTGTGAAAAGTATTTTGAGTCACTGTAGTTTCAGGTAGGTATTATGTAATTACCTCTTTGTGCATTTCATATTTCCAATATATTTTGCTAGTGACGCAAAACTAGAACGTAAGCATTTACTATTCTTAAAACCTTTCAGAAATATAGTGTCATTGTTGATAAGGTCAGTCTATAGGCATTCTTTTGTATAATTTCGATATGCTTGGAATGTTATTACATTAGATGGCTGATAATTAATTTGTACAAGAAGGCGAGAATTGCTGCAAAAGCACCATCACATAGTACATGAGGAATTCTTGTGTCTTGTCACACTTTGGCTATTAAATATTTCTAGTAGGTATTATAGAATGTACTCTTTGAAATGATGATGAACTTTGATTGGTTAACAGCATGCTAGTTTTGCTTGTGGCAACTTGTAATCAGATTGTTGCAATATATCTCCTGTGGACAGTCTAACCAGTTAGGAGTCATCTAAGTCTAAAGTCTACCCTAACTTAGACTAGATTTTTTTCTTTTGTTTATGTGTTTGTTGTTTTGTTTTAACAATTCTTGTGTGATATGGATTATGATTATAATTTTTCAATGAATATAGTGATTCATATTATACCCCGACCTCTTTTTCGGATAACACCAACCTGACATTTCATAACTTTAACTAAGTATGCTTGATTGGTCTTGTCTGAATCAGTATATGCCCAGTCTTAATATTATGAACAAGACTGGAACAATTATCTTCTCTCTTTACTGAATCAATGGGATACAACTCCCCGAGCCATCATATGGTCAACCACCTTACCAACAATCAGCTTTATATACTCCTTCTCAAGATCAACCTATAGAAGAAAAATCTGAAATAGAAAAGAGTCTAGAAGCCTTTCTTGAGTCTGGACAACAAATCCAAACATGAAAGACTCACAAACCTATCAAAATTTTCAAATCCAAGAGTCTTACTCTACTTTTCAAGTCCCACAACAAAAAGAAGAACCTACTGATTTAGAAAAGATTACGGAATTCATGATTCAGTCCCAAAATAATTGTATTCAATCCCAAAAGGAGTGTCTCCAATCTATTGATAGGTTAGAAGCAAAAATGAGTCATTTGGTCAAAACAATTAATGATAGGAATGAGAAACTCTACGTAACACATTATTGTCCAGTCCCGATTCCCCCTAGCCATATTGATTGGAACCAAGAATCATGCTATTTTGGAGACTTTAACCAAGATTCAATTCCATCACAACATCTTGAACTTGACTGATCCCAAACCTTGAACAAATTGGCAAGTTTTCACGTTCAGAAAATTGAACTTGATTATGAATGTGACCATGATCTCCAACTTTGTGATTCAACTCTAATTTTTAAATTTATGTTGACTCCGGTATCCTTACCTGATTTGGATTCAATTCTCGAGCCAACATTGATTCTTGTACCCGTAGAGCTTGAAATTGAACCACCTATTTTAGATAATCACATTCTATTTATGAGAAAAGAATATGAAATTCAATTCTTTGATTTGGACTCAACTCTTGAGCTGAAACCAACTCTTGAAACTAAACTTGATTTGAGTCATATACCCGAGTGAGTGTTGGTTCCCGTTCCTTTCATCCCAGAGCTCAAATCATCCATTCCAAAATTGCATTCTATTGTTGGACCAAGATATAGACCATAATGACTCCGAGATGATATTCCAAGATTAGTCATATAAAGGGGATAATTTTCATGATAGGATCTTGCATGATCCTATTCATATTGGGGATTATAAATATGTAAATAGAAAAGAGGTCATAAAAAGTGGGTTCCGTGAACCACCACATTATCTTGATTGGGCAGTAACACTTGGCCCAATCCGGCCACCACCGGAACCACCACCTTGAGGTAACAGTTTCATCTTTTTCATCCATATATGCATTTCATTCATGCATCGAGGACAATGCATGAGATAGGTGTGGGGGAAGGTTCTAACATAATATATATTTTCTTTTAATTTATAAAAAATATAACATTTTCTTTGCTTTAAAAACTTTTGAAAAGAAAAACAATATTTTAACCTTTTTTTGTAAGAAATTAAGTTAATTTTAATGAATAAGAGAATCATAACTAGGATTTCTTATACTTGGTCAAAATAAGATTATTTGTTTGATTTCTAGGGTTAGGAAGAAAAATTGAAAAAGTAATTTAGTCTTGATTTTTACCTTGATGAAATATGCATACTTTATACACTCACACACTTAGGGTTCAAAAACAAGAATTCTTATGCCTTAATAAAAAGGAAAAAAAGAAAAAGAAAAAATATATATATTAAAAATTCTCTAATTAGGCTGGGTATTTGTGCCTAATAAAGTATAAGTATTCACGCATACAAGTGATCCATATAATTAAAATCTTTAGTTTTGTGGTCTTGTTTGCTTGAGTCCTTAAGTCCTTGGGGTGTTTTCTCACCCAGTGTCCGAAGATCGTCCGGTTTGAGAGTCACCGACCTAAGTCTCGTACATGGGTAGATTAGAAAGCCTAATAGAACTAAGGGATAGTACCACCAAAAATTTGTAAAAATAAGACATAAAAGTCAGAGTTGAAAGAATCCCAAGTCAAAATTCACGATCACGAAGGTGCATATGATTTAGGGTAAAATAATAAACTACATGAGAAATACAGTTTGACTCCTTACCTTGATTGATAACAAGTTTTTGAATAGAGACTGAGTTTAGGAATGAAAAGTTTGGTTTTCTTATAACTTATAGATTACTTGAATTTTTACAAAGATACTTCAAATATTTTCTCGTCTTTTCAAAATACGTTTTCAAAATAATAATACTTTGTTTCTCTTTCTTTTTGGATTTTGTAGGTGGAATCCACTAAAAATCCTCACGAGACAAAACTCGTCCTCTAGGGATAACCCTAGAGGTTTAACGACTTGTTGCATATGCTAAGTGCAATCGTGATTCTTACGAAAGTGTATTAGATTAGGTTAGCTCTTTTTTTCTTTGTTTTGCTCGAGGACGATCAAAAGACAAGTATGGGGGGGGTGATTGTACACATATTTTACTTTATTTTTAGTACATTCTCACATTTATCCTTTAATAAATCCTGCTAATTCTTTGTTTTAATGTCTTATTTTACTTGTTTGTCTTAATGAAGGGAGAGAAGATAAGGACAAATAAAAGCTAGTTAAATTCTAATTTAATTGGATCTATTTGATTAACTGAAAATAAAGCTAAATAAATACAGTTAAAATCAGATTTAGAAGAATCAATTTGATAGCTTGAAGAAATCAAGGAGATAGAGGGAAATCCAGAAGTCCAAAAACAACCCTATCAATATACAAAGGGATATCTAAAAAATTGGGATGTATATTCAGAAGATTCAGAGAGATAAGATACAATCTAACTGAAGATCAAGGAAAAATAAAAGTTTATCTCCAATCTTATCTCCAATCTTATTAGAATATCTTTTCTGTTGGGCAAGAGATTTTGCCCTATCTTCGTTCGCTCTCTCATATCCAGTTTTGGCTATAAATACCTGCATTTTTGAAGGCAAAGGGGCACCACTTCAGCAGAGAGTTAGGATTAGGCTGTTGCTTTAGTTTAAGTTTTCTTTTTCTTTTTACATGTAATTTTAATTTCTGTATAGCTTAGATTAGAGATTTCATGAACAAAAAGAGAGTATTGTATTTAGAGTGACACTAAGGGCCTGTTTGTTTCGCCGCAAAACATCGCAAGTCGTAAATCGTAAAATGAAAATGGAAAATGTGAATTATAGCAGGGAAAATATATTGTGTTTTACGGTGTTTGGTTGGTAAAGTGAAAGTAGAGAAGAAAAGTATACTGTGTTTTACGGTGTTTGGTTGATTATGTAAAAGTGTAAGTGAAAAAGTTGACCACAAAATTAACTGTAGCAGCGATATAAATATTATAAATACTATTAAATTAAAACTACTATTGCAAATTAAATTGTATTAATAAATTTGAGATAAAATATTAATAATCTTAATATTTTATTTATAACAATAATATTAATAAAATATTAATATAATTAGTAAAATATTACTAAAATATTAACTAAATAAATAATATAAATTTTTAAGAAAATCTAAGGAACATGAAAATTTTAAGAATACTAATAAAACATAAATATTAAAAATCTTAAGAAAAATAATAAAATATAGCTATAATAATATAATATTATAAAATACTTGAAAATTATTAAAATATTAAATTTTAGTATAATATTATTGTAATATTATAAAAATATAAAACTAACAAAGTAAAATATAATTATAATTTAATAATAAATTATTATTATAATATTATTATAATGAATTATTATTGCAATATTAACATAATAAAATATTAATATAATAATAAAGTATATTATAATATTGATAAAGTAATTATTTATATTAAAAAATAAATAATTAAATATATAGTAATTTTATATTAAAGTATATATTGTTTATATAATAAAATATTAACTTTAAATAAAATAATAAAAATGGTATAAGTATTAATAAAATAATAAAGTATTAAATAACAATATTAAATAAAAAAATTAAATTAAAATAGTAAAATATTAAAAAAATATTAAAACTAATAAAAAAACTAAAGATTAAAATTTAAAATAATTAAATAATTAAATAAGAAATTGAATACTATTATAAATATTAAATATTTAATAATATTAAATATTTAATAATATTAAATTATATATTGATTATCAAGTAACTGCTTTGAACTAAAAGTGAGATTAACATGACCATAAAATTAACTGTAACAACTACAAGTGAGAAAATGTGGATGTAAAAGTGAGATATAATTCACCACAAATTTAACTGTAGCAACTGCAAATGAGAAAATGAGAGTTGCATTTTACAACTTATTTTTCAGCGAAACAAACAACTGAAAATGGAAAAGAAGTTTTACGATTTACGATTTGCGGCATTTTGCGACGAAACAAACAAACCCTAAATGTAATCTTCTTTAAAGAGAGTTGTATTTAGGGTGATAGTCAATGCGATTCTCCCACTTTTCTTCATTGTTGCTCAACTTAATCGATCGCTTGCTTTACTTTAATTATTCCAAGGTATGTTATTCTTTCTTCCCTTTCTTGTTTATTAAATGACTTCAAATCTAACGCTTTTCTTTTCCTTTATACTTTTCTTCACTGTTTAACTTAGTTCTCTCTTCAATCAAAACACCAACACCATCTTGTTCTTCTATCTTTCACTTTCTTTCTAACTTAACTTAGTATTCTCTTTTATTTTCTTTTTCAAAACAAAGAAGACTTTCAACTGGTTTTAGTAACTTAAAAGAAAGACTCACTCACACGCTTCCATCGCACTCCTTCCTTGTGGATCATGACCTGCATAGTCACTTGTTATAGCGGCAGTATTGAGCAACCTTATACGTTTCTAAACTCTGTATTTTTTGTGCATAGGTTAGACTCGATCAAGCATCGAGATCCAAACGCTGCACATCCTCTCAATCCAACCAAGTGTCATCGGACTCAGATTTTTCTTCATAATAGACTAAGTACCGCCTAGTTCTACCATCAGTAGTAGATATAATCTCATCTTCCTATTATTTTATTAATATGTTTTGCTGCATATGGTGGGAGGTTTGGAAGTGGACGTAAGGAGGGTCCCAGAAGTAAAGGTCTTGGGTAGGCTCATCAAGTAAGAGGTTACTCGGATTGAAATCTTGACCTTTGTATACTTTCAGATATTCAACGTTAAATATGAGACTAATACCAAAACTTTCGGGAAGGTTTAGAACATATGCATTATCATTTATTCTTTTTAGCACTTCGAAAGATCCTGCTCCACGTGCATGCGACTTTTTTTACAGTTCTCGGAGGAAACCGTTCGGAATGTATCCGAACCATCACATAGTCTCTAGCTTCAAACCTTTTAACTTTATATGAAGATCAGGTCGAACTTTATAGGGTGTATTACTCTGATTTATTTTGTTGCTAATTTTCCTGTGTAAGTCATGAAGATGTGATGCAAATGTAGATGCAGACTCATATGTCCTAGCATATTGACTCATAGGAATGAGATCTATTAGTTGTCTAGGTTTAAACCCATACGCTACTTCTGCCGGACTCATGCCTATTATCCTGTTGATGGAATTGTTATATGCAAATTCGGCAGTAGAAAATTTCAAATCCCAATCTCTAAGATGTTCACCAACTAAAGTTTGTAGTAGATTACCTAAGTTTCGGTTCACCACTTCAATTTGACCGTCAGTTTGGGGGTGGAAGGCCGAAGTGTATTTCAGTTTGGTGCCAACTTGATGCCATAAGGTTTTCCAGAAATAGCTTGTAAATTTGACATCCCGGTCTGACAAGATGGTTTTTGGAAGTCCATGCAACCTCACAATTTCATTAAAAACAAGTTGGCCACACGTAATGCATCAAAAAATTTTAAACAATGAATAAAATGAGCCATTTTTTAGAAATGGTCAACAACCACAAGTATTGAACATGCTTTCTTAGGGTTTTCGGGAGTCAAAGCACAAAATCCATGATAATGTCCTCCCAAGGACGATTTAGACTAGGCAGGGGCGTATACAGGCAATGTTTTGTTTCCGCTGTTTAGCTAACTGGCATGTGTGACACCTGCAACAAGCTTAGCAACGTCTCTCTTAAGACTTGGCCAATAAAAACGATATTCAACAACCTCAATAGTTTTGTTGTGTCCAAAATGACCGGTAAGACCACCCACATGCAATTCCCAGACAAGCAATTCTCTCGCAGACGTACGAGGGATGCATAACTTCTGAAATCGAAGTAGATAACCATCTTGCAGAAGAAAGCCATTTATCTCGCGTGTTATTCTGCGCTTCAACAAAGTGAATTTCTTGGAATTCAGGACATGATTCATACTCAGCTTTTATCTTCTCATATCCAACCACCTAATTGCTCAATACTGTTAAAATTGCTAAATGACGACTGAGCGCATCCTTAACCTTTTTCTCAACTCCTGCTTTGTGGCGAAGAGTATAAGTATAATCCTGAAGTAATTCTACCCAACGATCATGTCTACTGTTAAGCTTCTTCTAAGAATTGATGTACTTAAGAGCTTCATGGTCCGAGAAAATAACAAACTCTTGTGGGAGAAGATAGTGGCGCCAATGACACAATGCTTGAATCACCGCATAAAATTTCTGATCATAAGTAGAGTACCTTAGTTTGGCATCATTCAGTTTCTAACGAGTGACCCTCTTGACTTAAGACTTCACCTATGCCGATTCTCGAGGCGTCACATGCCACTTCAAAAACTTGAAAAATCCAGTAGGCGCAAGACGGGTGCTTCTCCTATCCTCTGTTTATCTCTTGAAAGGCTTTAGTAGCACGCTTTGACCAACTGAATGCACCACTCTTTAAACAATCAGTTTTCCGGGTCATGATCGTGCTGAATCCCTAGATAAACCGCCGATAAAATGTGGCATGTCCATGAAAACTCCTGACATCTCTTATGCTTTGGGGTTCTGGCCACTCTTTTATGGCCCTGACTTTCTCAAGATCAGCGGGCATTCCTTCCGAAGAAACTACAAGCCCTAAGAAAATAATTTTGTTGGTAAGAAAAGCGTATTTCTTTGGGTTTGCATACAATTGCTCCTATTTTAAACACTCTACACACTTGACGTAGATGGTCTAAGTGTTGCTCCTGATTTTTACTGTAGATGAGTATGCCATCAAAGTATACGACCAAAAATTTGCCCATAAAGGGTCCTAATACCTAAGTCATTACTCTCATAAACGTACTAGGAGCATTTGTCAATCCAAATGACATAACCATATACTCATACAAACCATCATTCGTCTTGAAAGTAGTCTTACATTTATCACCACGGCGAATTTGAATTTGGTGATAACCATTTTTCAGATCTATCTTGGAGAATGTTTTGGCTCCCGCCATTATATCCACAACATGTCATTCAGTCGGGGAATAGGAAAACGGTACTTTACTGTTATCTTGTTGATCGCACGACTATCCACGCACATACGCCAAGTTTCATCTTTTTTTTGCGTCAGCAGAGAAGGTACTGCGCAAGGGCTCATGCTTTCCTTTATAAAGCCCTTCTCTAACAATTCATCAACCTGCATCATCAGTTCTGCATGTTTAGTAGGATTCATCCTGTAATATGGCAGTTGGGAAGACTTGCTCTAGGAATTAAATCACTAGCGTGTTGGATATCATACATTGGCGGTAATTGATCCTGGAGATCTTCAGGGAAGACATCAACGAATTATCAATCACGGGGGTGACCTCACAAGGAATCGGGTGACCGACTTTTTAGGGACTTCTCGGACAGTGAGAATGATGATGAGCTTCTTTTTGTCATCTCACGATCGATGCCCTTTGCACTAATCAGGCTGATTTTTGTTTGCTTGGCTGCAACTGATTTCTTCTCAGCAACATTGTTCTTGGGTTGCGAGGGAAACAACTTGACCTTCTTGTCCTCATGTTCAAACAAATACATGTTCAAACGGTCATAAATGTGAACATTATCATCAAATACCCAGGGTCTTTCAAGGATAATCTGAGCCACATTCATGGTTACTACATCGCATCATATCTTGTCCTTATAAATAGTGAACTCTATAGGGACAAAACATCTCTATGTAACATTTAGTGCAACCTCATTGATTCAGGACACTTTATAAGGATGAGGATGAGGTTCAGCTTTCAGACCAACCTGTTTATAATCACCGCGGAGACAATATTGATATAACTTTCACTATCCACTATCACCTTATAATTTCGTTCTCCAATCTTGGTGAATGTGTGAAAAATGTTAGTACGTCTCCAGTTATCGCTAACCTTCGGCTGTGCCAAGGTACACCTGACTACCGATAATCTGGCGGACTCTGGAAATCGAAGACAGTTTAGCGTTGTCTCTTCAATATTCTCAAAATCTTCATTATCTCCATCCACTTGGTGAATGTACTCATCACCTTTTGAGTCAGAATGACCTCCTGACGGAGAAGGGCGATCTTGTGCGGACTAGTACATTTGGCTTCTATATGTCTATAACCCTGACATTTGTAACATTTGGTTTAAGGATTGGATTTGGGAATGCTTCTTTCAATACCTTTACTCTTGTTATCAGTCTGAGGTTGGGAAGAACTGGATGTAGCTCGATTTTGGTAAGATTGTGAAGGAGGTCGGGGTACACTAGCTTTACAGTCTTGATTTTTTCGCGATCTGATCTCATCCAAGTCTTGCACTAGGGCATAAATTTTCTCCAAAGTGTCGGCGTTCTCTGTGAAGAGCTCACTCTTAAGATCTTCTTGCAATCCGGCTCTAAACCTAGAGAGGACTTGCATAGGAGTTTCAGTCTCGAGCGTGCTACACCGGATGGGGAACTCGTCAAATTTGGCAGTGTATTCCTTGGCAGATTTGCTTCCTTGAGAGAACTGATTCCATTTATCTAGCAACCTCTAGTAATAAGAAGGTAGGAGGTACTTTTGTTTCAGTTGGGTCTTCATATCACGCCAAGTGCCAATAGGGTGTTCTCCTCTTAACTCACGGAGAGTCTCAAGCTTAGCCCAATATTGACTTGCTTGCCTAATTAGTTTCATGGCAGCAAATTTGACTTTTCGCTCTTCTGACATTGTGTACCACTTGAAATAATTCTCTTTCATCTAATCCAAAAACAATTGTGGTTCGAGTGTACCATCAAAAAAAGGGACATCGATCATGAAATTACTCACAATACGTTCATCTAGAATTTTTTTTTCATTCCCGAATGATTGATGGGCGTTGTTCAAGATGGGTTGAGAAGTCGGTGTTTGCTCACGATTATGTTCAAATTCAGCTAACCGAGCATCTATTTCAAGTTGGTGTTTGATCTGAATGTGTTCAATGGTTAGAAGGTGACTCATAACTTCTAACTTTTGGAGGATGTCGGAATTCATATTAGCATTTTGAGATTTACTAGTCTCTCCAAGTAAGAATGGTCTACTGCTACGGGTTGGCATATGCTAAAGACTAGTTATGAAATAAGTTTACTATCAAATGATGATGTATGGATGCATTTTTTTAAAATAATGAATTTATATGCAATAATATATTCCTAAAGATCTAGTGGATGCAACTTACGTACGCATGATGAAAATTTCTAGTCTAGAACGCAGCTTTGATACTAAAATGATGTGAAACGTGATCATGTACATGAATGGAATTCAACAACAAAGCAAATCAAGCACGTCTCACCAATAAAGACGATCGATTTAGACTACAAGTTATTAGCTTGAAATAATGACTAATGTTTATTGTAAATAAGTTGCACACATGCAGTAAATTTCGAAATGTAAATTGAATGATTAATAATATTGTTCTGTGATAGCAAGTCCCATATGTAATATTCAGATTAATAGGTACAAGATAATAAAACAATGCACTCAACTTGGCTTCTGTGAACAACGGACAAAAGGATAATATAACAGAGAATATTACTGTAAGAATTGATAAAGTCCAAATGAAAGAAATACCTAAAGATTTCTGAGTGGATCGAAATCAAATCTGAACATGAATCATCAAGCTGAAAGACTGAAGTGAGCGATGGTGAAGAGAGCAATGCGGACGCAAGTAGGAGACTTGGAAGAGTGCAACAGTGATGTTGATACTGCACTGCTGCTGTTTTACTGCTAATCTGCTGCTGCTTTACTGCCGGTTCTACTGCTTGTGCTGCTAGTTATGCTGCTGTTTTTGTTACTTCTGCTGCTGGTTTTGCTGCTGATTTGGCTGCTGCTGTTGTTGCCTCTGCTGCTGTTGTTTCCTCTGCTGCTGCTTCTACTGTCACTACTGTTGTTGTCTTACTGTACTGATAATTAAAAACAGGGATTTCGACCTTGAAGAGGAGAGGGAAGGATTGATTGGCTTTGTAGAGAGGAACTTCGTTAATTCAACTCATCACATCAGTCCAGAGGAGAGGAAAGGAGGGAGAAGAAAGGGAAGAAACAAAGAGGAAAAGAAGAACACCAACAGTGGAATAGATTTCAAGTTTCATTCATCATCATTGTTTCACAAAGGAGTAGAGAAAGGGGAAGAAGGCAGAGAAAAGACAGCAGAGGTTAGAAGCCAAAGGATTGTTCATTATCATCCATCCGCTTCTTTTCATAGAGTACACCAAGTTGTCTTTATCACGCTACAAGTTCAGTTCAGATAACTGTCCTCACTACAAGTTCAGTTTCAGAACTGTTCGCATTGCCAGTTCAGTTCAAAAACTGAACACAACTGCTTCACACAACTACACCACTGAAATACATTTCTAATACACACTGAAATGCACAATGAAATACACTATAAATACACACTGAAATACAACTCTAAATATTAGATATCAGCGCTTAAGTGCTATATCCTCGAGCTCAACAAGTTGATGCGTCGTCTGCGCTGAAAGATACGTCTGTAACGTGCACGTGCTCTGATGTCCTCATCAAAGTCTTTGGCTATGATTTATAGACACGGACACAAGTATCGTACTTGACACAGACACGATGTGTCAAATACGACAATTATCCAATATCCAAACACAATGACAAAACTATGTATATTTATTTCTTTTAAATTTATGTATATTTGATTCATATAAATATATGTGTTGGCTGTTATTTGTGAACTTAATTTTAGTAAAATGATCTTATGAAGTAATTAGCTTTTATCAAATACTTGACACACATTTATAAGTCTTAAACACAGTTTTTATAAGTGTTAAACACAGTTTTTAGGTGAATAACAATTTACACACATTTGTACATCTCAGACACGGGTTGATAGGTGTCAGACATGCTAATTTTTTAAAAAGAAGTGTCCTACGTATAAAAAAAAAAAAAACTGACCTATTAGCTGTTTTGGGCCTAAAATGTCTCCCTCTCGCAGACTGACCTGAGTCGTTAGACCCTCGTCCTTGACCCCCGTCCTTGCCCAATTTGCATGGGATTTCCAAAGGGTTGGGTTTCGACTTTTAAAATAAGGCTCCATGTTTGGTCGGATTGTGCTTGAGTAAAGCAGCGTGCGAGGCGGGCTGGAGCCAAAACCCAGCCTAGCCTGCCCGAGTGGAGGTCCTAATCAGGCCTTGGTTGGAAAGAATTATCTTACTATTTGAATAATCTGCCAAGATAAAGGCAGACATGATATCCGACTATATTAGTTTATAGACTTGGTATACAGATGGAGTAAGCACCTTCAACCTCCTTTTGCTTATTTAGTCAAGGGCATTAAGATTCTTGGTTTTAATTCCTGAAACTCGCGAGTCCAAACTGTTTTAGGTTGTTAATTGCCCACTATCATTTGAAACTTGAAAGACTCTGCAGCTATGCACCTCAATTATACGAGTTCAAAACATTGTGGTACTGAAAGCAAGAGATGATTTGTGTATACATGTTGAGCATGTATTGTCATCTTCCTTTGCCTTAAATGTCAAAATTTTGTGGTTACGTTTTCTGGAACTCCAATCTCTACAATAATACCCTTCTATTTCTCTTTTCCACGTGATATATCCAACTTGTAATTCGTTGCAACTTATGCACTATTTCTTCTTATGTATCCATCTTTTTTAGTACTTGAACACCATCAATTCATGAAATATCACTTTCCTGTGTCATAAGAAGCATAACTCCAGTCTGCTGATGGAAAACACAATTTGATTTCTTAGTGGGATAGTGTAAAGATCAGTGGAACTTCTGTGGTTGCATCTGGAGCATAGCCGTGATTTTTTAAGCCTGTTGGCTTTATGCATGCAGTAAGTAATTGTATATCCAATTATTAATTCACTGCAACTTATGCACTATTTCTTCTCATGTATCCATCTTATTTAGTACTTGAACACCATCAATTCATGAAATATCACTTTCCTGTGTCATAAACACGAACTTCTGCATAACTCAAGTCTTCTGACAGAGAACACACAATTTGATTTCTTAGTGGATAGTGTAAAGATCAGCGGAACTTCTGTGGTTGCATCTGGAGCATAGCCGTGATTTTTTTTAAGCCTGTTGGCTTTACGCATGCAGCAAGTAATTGTATATCCATTTATTCTCATACTATTTACCTTTCAACTCTTATCATTTTAGGGATGAAGTTGCTGCACCCTACTCCCCGATGTCAGAGGATTCATATGATCCTCGGTTCACTTGCGATCCACCTTTTAGCAGTCCTGTGCACTCCGATGTGGTTAGCAGACCAACCAGTCCAGTTTCCCCTCACAGGCATCAGAAACCGTTCTTTGGGTTGTTTTCTTCTGGGAATCCGTACCCGCTCCCTGGTTGCACTCTCCCGTCTGTAGTCTGCTCCCATCCCCGCCAGCGTCGGTCAGACTCAGAAGGCCGGTTCCCGTCCTCACCGAGCGACATGTGCCACACTGCAGACCTGAGAAAGGCCGCGCTCTTGAGGTCAGTTCAGATGAGAACACAGCCCAATTGCTCAGCTGTCCACGGTGGGCAAGCGACGTGCAGAATTTAGAAGAGGGAGAGCACCACCGAAGCTGCTTATGTCTGAAGGCTCCAGATGAGGAAGTCGGCTACCAAAGCCTTGATCAGGTTCCACATTACGACGAGGGGTTCTCGGATGATGCCAATCTTCATCAAGAGGAGAAATGCTTTGATGTTAGATTCTCATCTGAAAGAAATCAAAGGTAGAACAAGAGATGATTTTGTTCATTGTAGATTACTAACGCTAACTAATCCTAGGCATGCTGATAAAATTTTTCTCATTGTAAAATATTTCTTTGCTCACTTTTTATGCCAATGTGTGTTGATTGATACTTTGATATCCAAAGGCTACAGATGTTCTGTAGCTTGTATTTGCATTGTGGGAGATTGTGGAAGAACATATCCTCCTTTTATGTATTTGATCTTATATGCTGTAGATTCAAAAGGATTAATTAAGCAAGAAAAGAATTATGTTTGTAAATGTTATTATCTCCTACGTATACTTGTATTTGGGCCTATCACTTGATAGAGGTTTTTTTTGGGCCTAATGTAGAGATGGTGTTTAGTGGACTGCTTGAGCTTATGAAATAGTCTGCAGGGCAAAACTGGAGGTTTACTCTTTAAGCATGAAATTATATTAAAATGAATTTCTTACCCATATTCAGTAGCTGGTTAATGAAATATTTTCCATGTCTGATGATAACTGGTGATTATAAAACCTATGCACTAGTTGCTCTGTGTTGTAAAACTCTGAGAAATATAACACCAAAACAAAGAATTCTAGAGACAGAGTAGAAGTAGAAATTCTTATTGATTTCTAAAGTGTGTACATTGAAATGAATCAGGAAGGGCCTATTTATAGAAAAACTTTGGGGTACTATGCAGTCACTATGCACGCTTGCGTCATCGCTTGCCTCAGCGCATAGTGCATGCTTGCTTGCATCAGCGCATAGTAAAACTCATTAATGGTGCATAGTAAAGGTAGGCAGCCACGTTTCATAACACTTCCCCTTGGCTGTCAACCTTACATGATGTCTCATTAAAACCTTGCTAGGAAAATCCTGTGGGAAAAAACCATAGCGAAGGGAAAAAGAGTACATCATCTCTGTATACGTGTTCTATACTGCTTCGTCAAAAACCTTACCAGGAAAACCCTGTGGGACAAAACCATAGTAAGGGAAAAGAGTGCAGCCACGTAAGCTCCCCCTCAAGTTGACATAAGTAGTTCTTCTTCATAGGTCTCGCATATGACGCATCCCAATATCATAAATAAGCTTTCTGAGAGTTGTACAGGGAAGTGCCTTTGTAAAGAGATCTGCCACATTATCACTTGATCGGATATACTGAATATTAATTTTCTTATTCTTTTCAAGCTCTTGGCTGAATGAGAAGAACTTCAGGGGTATATGCTTGGTACAATCGCTTTTGATGAATCCTTCCTTCATTTGAGTGACGCATGCAGCATTGTCTTCAAACAGTACTGTTGGATCTCTGTTGACTGGTAATCCACAAGTTTCTTGTATGTGTTGAGTTATAGACCTTAGCCATACACATTCTCGACTTGCTTCATGGAGTGCTATGACTTCAGCATGATTAGATGATTAGAAGAAGTGGCAATAAGTGTCTGCTTTTGTGAACGCCAAGAGATCGCTGCACCTCCACATGTGAACACATATCCTGTTTAAGACCTGCCTTTATGTGAATCTGACAAGTAACCTGCATCTGCATAACCAGTTATTTCTTGTTTTGATCCTCTGGAATAAAACAAACCAAAATTAGTTGTTCCTCGAAGATAATGAAATACATGTTTAATACAACTCCGATGTCTCCGTGTAGGAGATGAGCTAAATCTTGCTAATAAGTTAGTAGCAAATGCTATATCTGGTCGGGTACAATTAGCCAGATACATAAGAGCTCCAATTGCACTTAGGTATGGTACTTCAGGACCAAGAACCTCTTCATTATCTTCGCGAGGGCGAAATGGATCCTTTTCCACATTCAATGATCTAACAACCATTGGAGTGCTTAAAGGATTTGCTTTATCCATGTTAAAAGCGTTTCAAGACCTTTCAGTATAATTTGATGATGCAAAAGTATCCCACTGTACAAGTGCTCAATCTGTAAACCAATACAATATTTGGTTTTCCCAAGGTCTTTCATTTCAAATTCATTCTTTAAATATATCATTGCTTCTAGGACTTCTTTATGAGTCCCAATGATATTTAAATCATCAATATATACAGCAATGATAATGAATCCGGATGTTATTTTCTTTATAAAAACACATGGGCATATAGGATTATTCACATATCCTTCTTTTAACAAATAATCGCTTAAGCGATTATACCATATGCGCCCAGATTGCTTTAACCCATATAACGATCTTTGCAATTTGATCGAATATAATTCTTTGAGTTTTAAACTTAATGCTTCAGGCATCTTAAATCCTTCAGGGATTTTCATATAAATATCGCTATCAAGCGACCCATATAAATAAGCTGTAACAACATCCATAAGACGCATTTCTAAATTTTTAGAAACTGCTAGGCTGATTAAATATCTAAACGTAATTGCATCCATTACTGGAGAATACGTTTCTTCATAATCAATTCCAGGTCTTTGCGAAAAACCTTGAGCAATAAGTCGAGCTTTATACCTCACAATCTCATTTTTCTCGTTGCGTTTTCGCATAAAATTCATTTGTATCCTACTGGTCTCACGGCTTCAGGCGTGAGAATAATAGGTCCAAATACTTTACGCTTATTAAGCGAATTCAATTCAGCCTGTATTGCGTCTTTCCATTTTATCCAATCATGTCTATTTTGACATTCAGTAACGGATCTTGGTTCAGGATCCTCACTTCCGTTAACAATATCACATGCTACGGAATAGGAAAATATTTCATCCATATTCTCTATCTCATTGTGATTCCATAATCCTCCTGTATTGACATAATCAATAGAGATCTCATGATTTTCTATATCTTTAAGATTTTTCATCTCTTGATTTGTCTTATTTTGTGTTTCTTTTGGAACACATTCTTGCACACTGGGGTCATCGTGCTTATCTGCTCCTTTTCTTTTTTGAGAATTTTTATCTTTGGAACCGATTGGTCTACCACGCTTCAGGCGTGTCTTAGACTCATTAGTGACTTCATTCTCGGATTGTCCTTTTGGGATTTCAATCCGAGCAGGAGCATTTACAGCTGGTATATATGATTTAGTCACTCTTTTCGTATCGGTGAACGCATCTGGTAATTGATTTGCTATTTCTTGTAAATGCATGATCTTTTGCACTTCTGTTTCACATTGTTTTGTGTGAGGATCAAGATGCAATAAGGATGGTTCACTTCATGTAATCTCCTTTTCCAGCTGTTTCTTTTCGCCCCCTAATGTTGGGAAAATTGCCTCATTGAAGTGGCAATCAGCAAATCGAGCCGTAAAAACATCACCGATTTTAGGCTCAAGATATCTTATAATAGAAGGAGATTCATAGCCGACATATATTCTCAGTCTTCTTTGAGGACCCATCTTTGTACGTTGTGGTGGAGCAATCGGTACATACACCGCACAACCAAAAATTTTAAGATGGGAAATATTTGGTTCTTGACCAAATGCTAATTGTAGAGGGGAGTACTCATGATATACACTTGGTCTGATGCAAATTAATGCTGCAGCATGCAAAGTTGCATGACCCCATACAGAAATAGAAAGTTTTGTTCTCATTATTAATGGTCTAGCAAGAAGCTGGAGGCGCTTAATCAGTGACTCAGCCAAACCATTTTGTGTATGTACATGGGCAACAGTGTTGGCCCAAAGGCCCATCACTCTAGTTTTGATGATGATCAACTCATGTAGTTATGTTTACTAATGATCTTGTGCTTAATTAGTGACAGATTCATTATCAAGATCTTAGTAGGTGCATAGCTCAACAAAGATAAAATATCAAGATTTGGAGCTAGCACGGTGTGATCCAAGGAGCTTTTGGATCAAGCTTGGACCAAGTCAAGATGATGAGAAGACTTCAAGGGAAGACTTCAAGATCAAGACTTGTGTTTAGGTATAAGATTTTGTTTTTGTTTTAGTTAAAAATGTAAAGGATAGATAGTTGGTGGATTGCTCAAGTATACCATGCACACACACTCTTGATTTACTTGTCTTTTCATAAAAGATTTTGTAGTTAGAAAAGATTTTTCTTTGTGACAAAATACTATTTGAATTTTGGTATTTTCATATATACATATCTTTTATCCAAAATCAAGTTTAGAGCTTTATGACAAAAACAGAGATATTTCATTATGATTGTGTAGTGGATCATATCCATACACACTATGCCTTAAAAGTATATCTTGTTTTTGTATTTGATGAAGATTTTGAAAATATGTTTTGAAAAATATTGTTTTGGAAAAACAGTTTTTATCATGAGCCAAATATTTCCAAGTTACAAAAATAGTCCAAACTTTTATAACATGCCTTGATTTTGTGCAAGCATGTTTGTTTATCAAGTATATTGGTTAAAACTATTTTTGTAGATTTTTATGTATTTTATGGGATTTTATTTAAGTCAAAAGACCATGTTTTAAATCCCAGAAAATTGTTTCAGGCTTCAGCTAGTCGACTTATACTAGCTTATAAGTCGACTAACCCTGAAGTCGGTCGACCGGGTCGGTCGACCGACGTGCACGGACGTGCACGTTTGATCTGGCAGTGCGCCGGCGACCGGGGCGGTCGACCGAATTCAGAGATTGCTCTCTGTTTTTCTGGGTCGACCAGGTCGGTCGACCGGAGGCTCCAACGGTCGGATTTTTGACCGTTGGCGGTCGACCGGGCGGTCGACCGGCAGCTCTGACAGACCCCAACGGCTATATTTTTCTGGCCTATAAATTTGGGGGTTTGGTCATTGTTTTAAGCCAAGATTTTGGAGTCTCTTAGAGCCAGTTTTTTCCCAGACTTTTAGAAGAGTTTCTCCACAAAATAGAGAGCAAATATTTCCTATCTAAAGAGAAGTTTTTATAAAAGTGTCAAAAGAAAGTCTTTGAGTTTTCCTCCACCTTTCACATCTTGATTTTCTCACACCACACTTGAGCATCCATTGATTATTTATCCTATAGGTGTGTTGTAGTGAGAGTGCTTTAGGTGATCAAAGTGTTGTGATCACCAAAGATCTTTTCTTTGTTCTTTGAGGAGACGGGCAAGTGTGCTCGTCGTTGTTTTTGAGTTCGGGTGCGGACTCGGTTGTTTGAGGTGCGGCCTCGGCGAGCCGGTGGGCTTGCGGTGTGTACGGGACTAGAGAGTCCGAGGGCTTGTAGGTGTTGCGGCACCGAGGAGAGATCCATTGGGATCTTGCATAGTGAAAATCCTTCGTGTGTCGAAGGCGGGGATGTAGAGCAGGTGTGCTCGAACCTCGAAACATACCCTTGTGTTTGCGATTGCCATCTCTCTCTCTCTCTATCTATCTCCTTTATATCTTGCATAGCTTATATTGTCTTTACATTTACATGCTTGATATATGTTGTGTGCATAATTGATATATATACTTGCGTGGGATTGTTGCTAACACTTGTATTCAACCAAGAGAGCCAACGCGGCACCTCAACCCATTCAAGGAGAATCTAGAGGAGTTTGTCCAGAGCCCGTCACGGGGAATTCGGCAACACTCTTTGGTTATATGTGGTGTTTAGTGTAAAAAATTTAATTAGGTCATAATTGTTTTTAGCTTCCGCATTATTTGCATAATTCACCATTAAGTGACCATTAGATTAGCCATCACCTATTCACCCCCCCTCTAGGTGAACCTACAATTGGTATCAGAGCTTGGTACTCTGATTTGGGTCTAACAACCTAGAGTTAAAGATCCTCATTTTTAGGCTAATCACAAGATTTTGTACACACACTATGGAGTTCATGTCACCACCCACCTTTGACATTCTTAACATCCAAATTTGGAAGGTTAAGATGTCATTGTACTCAAGGCCTTAGGCATTCATGTATATCTTGCCACTATTAATAATGCATATTCTTTAGATGGTAAGAATTTTGAGGCTAATGCAAAAGCCCTTCATGCTATCAAGTCAACCCTAAATGATGATTATTTATCTAGGGTTTCTAATATTGATTCGGCTTTTGTAGTATGGAACCCCTCACCTCCCTTGACGAAAAGGATCTATACTATGCGGGGAGCGATTCGGACGTTGGAAGCGACATCTCCAACGTATGCTATATGGTCCAAGGGGATAACCCCCTTGAGGTAACTTCCGAATCCGAAGATGAGGATAATAATATGTCATATGAAGAGCTTTCTACATTTTGTCAATTATTGCTTGAGAAATATGACATGATTAAGAAAGATAATAAAAATTTGAAAAAGAAACTTGATTGCATGCATGTAGAACATGATACATTTAAATCTAGCATTGCATGTTTAGAAAAAGATAATAAGAATTTGAAAAGGAATTTTGATGCCATGCTTAATGAAAAAGATTCATTAGAAAATAAAATGGCATGCTTAGAAAAAGAAAACAAAGATTTGAAAAATGAAAATGTTTCCTTATTTTCAAAATTGAATGATTTGTGTGAAGGAAACAATACTTTGAAAAATAAAATTGATTTGGTGGAAAAACAAAAAAGAAGTTATTTTTCAAGAAAATATTACTTTGAAAAGAAAATTTTGTCGAAAAAGAAAAAGATTTTGTTTCACAAAAGAAAAAGAAAAATGATTCTTTATCTCATCATGCTTTACATGCCACCACTAATGAGATAAATATGTTGAAAAATAAAATAGATAGTTTGAGCTCTAATTTGAGCACATGTGCATTCAATCATACTAAATTGGAGTCTTTGTTTTCAAAGAAACAAACTCCATCCATTCATGCACATCATCATGCTTATGTTGCACACCATGATCACACTCCTACACATAAGCATACTAAGGTGTACATATGTACACATTGTGGCCGCAAAGGCCATTTAGCAAAGTTTTGTTATGATAATATTAATTCTCTAATTTTGCTAATTAAAAGATTTTGGGTTCCTTACAAGTCTAACCCCAAAGGACCCAAGAAAATATGGGTACCAAAACCCTCACCTTTTGCTTTTGATGTAGGTGAGGGATCTCTCAAGACGTGAGAGATTTGTGCCTTGGTAGTGGATGCACTTGGACATGATGGACATACTCTTGGGATGCATCACTATCAAGGAGCTTTGGTGGGACAACCACCATATTTGGAGCTTTGGAGATGGTAACACTCTCTAACTCCTACTTTTATGTACATGCTTTTAAATTCATAATATTCATAGCATGTTCATGTTATATAATTTTTTTTGTGCTTCATGTGGTATTTACATGCTTAGATGTAGAATGTATCAAACTTGCATTTATACATGTACAAATAGTGAATTACAATTGATTCATATATGATTGAACTTCATGCTCATTTGTATCCACTATATGCATATGTATAGACTAGTTTTGATGATTCTCTTTTATACATGTGTTTTGTCTATTTTATGCTTTACTTCATGTATATGTATTTTAAATTCAAATCTAAATATATATACATGTATACCCGTGAGTCTCTTGCCTTCATGCAAAACAGTTGATAGACTCTTTTAGATTTGGGATATGTATGTTTATTGTTAGGATTGGATTAATCATACATATATCATGAAGATTATGTTTTGATGAAAATGATTTTTCGTGTTTTTTTGTAAAAAATGTGACTTTTGAGCTTCATTGACTATTTTCAAAAAATGCTATTTACATGATCATTTAACACTCACACTTTATTAAATCATTTTTGAGCCTTATAGACCATGAGTGCTTAAATTTTTGTGTATCTAGTTATGTTTATGAAAAACATAAGATTTGATATATTTGAAGGATCTTTAACTAGTTTTTCAAAAACAATTTATACTAGTTATTTATTCTTCAAATAGTCTTTGAGATTGACACATGATTCTATTTTTTTTCTAAAGATTTGATGCTTCATGATTTGAATATTAGTTTATATGTTAGTTTTTGTCA
>JAVJIF010024005.1:0-70189 GCA_038442645.1 Agave tequilana | reverse complement strand
TCTATGGGCTTCGGGCTAACGCCCTAGATCCTCTACTAAATCCTCCAATGGTGAGACTGAGTG
This sequence comes from Agave tequilana, assembly GCA_038442645.1. Classification (NCBI taxonomy): domain Eukaryota; kingdom Viridiplantae; phylum Streptophyta; class Magnoliopsida; order Asparagales; family Asparagaceae; genus Agave; species Agave tequilana. The sequence goes on along the minus strand of JAVJIF010024005.1, from coordinate 70,126 downwards.
TCTTACTTTATCTTAAGACGACAGAGGTACGTAAAGTAGAGGTCCCTCAATTCAACTATCTCTTAATACTTTTCTGGGTGACCAAGACATAGACTAAGATTCCTTTGTATCCGGGCGCTTACCCCGCTTGTTAGGGAGCTAAGATATCCAGGCCAAGGAGCTCCATCGAACAGGGAAACTCGAAACCCTACCCTAACACCAGCTTCCTTCCAACCGACGTTTTTTTATCCTCTTACGACTCGAACAGGAAGTAGAATTCCCCTCTAGACAGCGAAAGCACCCGCCTGTGTAGGCTCGCTACGTTAAGAAGCACTATGGCGCTTTCCATTAGTAGAAAGCCTCAGCCTAGAAGCGTCTTCCTAAAACGATCATTGGCAAAGCATTCACTAGTTGGTTTTGAAGTTCTTTAAACTTTGTTTGTTTTAAGTTGTAGTTAGAGATTTAAAAGTAATAGTTTTCTAATTGTTTTCCCCGTCACCTAATTTTATAGTCCGTTTGAGTACATTTGAAGTTATTTTCAAACTAGAGTTGAATGAGAAGGAGCCTGAAACTATTTAGTTTGAAACCAATATTGTTATAGTATAGTGATGAGTACTCCTGCCTATCTCCTACAAAAGACCATTCAGTTTTGATAACTGGACTCGGATGAGAAGAAGCGAAAACATTATTCAAACTATTTAGTTTAGATTTTTTTTATGAAGTGATAAAGAAAGCCTTGAAAGATTAAGAGAGAATGGGAACTATTCAGCACTACGCTTTACTCTGACTTTACTTGTGGTTTACTAAATTGTGAACATGATCAAGGGATCTCAATTTGTTAGTTTATGATTCTCAATTTAACTACAAAGTGGAGTTAAGAAAAGTAAATTCCAAATCTAAACAGCCCTTGTCAAGTTCTTGAAATGAGTAACAAAGGGTAATTGCATATTTGGTACATATAAATATTTTCATCTAAAGTGATAAAATAGAGCAGGGCAATCTGAACTAAAATGAAAATATTTTTCAAACTTCTCTCTGGTTTTTTTTTTAGAAAAGTTTTTATTTTTTTTGGTTGAACATATATATTGGACAGAACATTGATGAATACGAATTGATTGAACTTCTAATTAGTTTATGTATGACATCCACAAGAAAGAAATCAGCACATGGTTGCATGGGAGGAGATACTACGTTCCAAATTAGGGATCATTAAAAATGCTCCCACGCCAAATTCGGTGATTTATTTCAAAAAAGGGGCCATTTAAAATACTTTTATATTGTACTCTTTATGTCAAATATATATATTTATGAAATATATAATCCAATTATTGAGTATAAAAAATTTCAGGTGGTGGTGTGACATATTCTTATGATTTATATTTGGTTTCTTGTCTATTAAATTTCTAAGTTTGCATGCGTGCTAGACTTGCAATTAAGTTTCATCAGGTCAGCTCACAATGTGATTATTGAAATCTAAGCAGGCTACACAAGAATAGAATTTAACATGAAATCAGCAGATGATAACTTAATTCTAAGGCCAGAACATGGCCCTCTTGACCTTTCCACTTTTCTACTCTCTCTCTCTCTCTCTCTTTTTCTTGAAAAGAAATAACAAAAAATTCTTCGTGGGGTCTAATCCACCATTAGCTTCTAAAGTTTTCAAGCCAATACACTATTAGTTCTTAATCCCGAAATCCGTAACTAATAATTCTCGGCTGTTTGGATTCAAGGAAGGGGGCGGACGTGAGGAAGTGGGGAAGTGTCACTTCTCACTTCCGCTATCCATCCAACACCGAAAAAGAAAAATGAGAAAATCTTTTTTTTCTTTCTTTTTCTTTTTACACAACAATTTCCTAACTTTCAAGATGTTACAATTAATTTTGTAATAATGTAAATCTCATTTGTAACAAATTATAGCTCAAAACAATTAATTTTGTGTTCCTGTAAATCTCACTTGCATTTTAATTGCATTTTAATTACAATTCAATTTTTATTTTTCATAATTAATTTTTATTTTAATATTCTTTTACAGTCAACTTTGTGGTCAACTTTACCACTTTCGCTTCCATGTTACTAATCAAACACCGAAAAACACAATATATTTTTTTACTTCTACTTCCCAACTACCAATCAAACACCGGAAAAGAAACATACAAATTCTCATTTTCCAAAAAAAAACAAACCCACTTCCTACTTTCTCACTTCCGCCCATTTCCTTGAATCCAAACAGCCTCGACAAAGTTCACATACAAAGATTGAAATCCTTAGTGACAATTACAAAATAAGCAATTGGATGCAGCGAGATAAGATTTAATTTTGAAGTTTCACAGAGGAAATTTCATTTAGTACAGCATCTGGAAAGCATTTATCATGAGCAGTAAAAGTATGGAATAAATACATCATCTATGCATGTGTGGTTTCACATACTTTTGACAACTCATCTAATTAACAATAGAACTTCAAAAACCTAAGCACAAAGTTTAAATGATTTAAATTTTTTTTTAATTTGACAGAGCCCTTGGCTAACATCTTTAGTTCAAAAGAAAGAAATTCTAACTTGTTACAAGTTTGACAGTCATTCATGAGATATATCGCAACAACAGCTAAGACCCTTGATGGATTCATGAGAGTTTGAAAATTAATGTAACAAGTTTAGCACTGTCTGATCATATAGTTTGAACAAAAGAAATGTGGTGTTCTTAAAAAATGGGGACTAATTTACTCTCTAAACAGTTCAGCCAACTGCCCCCATGTTATTTTAGCCTAAAAATGTGAATAATATAGCAATGTGACATAAGTTTGAAAGAGATGTGACACACTAAAAGCCAACACTTTGGTGTGTTGTTATAAGGCATAAAAAATGACTCTAGGCACAAAACAAGCTTGGATGAATGATGGTTAATGATCCTCCAGTGAGTATTTGTCTAAAAATATGCCATCTATTTTATCAATCAATTATCGGTTAATGACGTCAGTTTCATTTGTCATATTGCTACTGTTGCCTTCTCATGCTTTTTACAGTTTTATGATGAACCTTTCATGAACTTCTGCAATTTTCTTTTTTTAACTCGTAAAATTTTCATCCCAGTACAGCTATTAGATGAGTGAAATGGATGATGTATTTGTTCATGTCTAAAGAATATAAACCAATACACTGCTGATGAGTTCCACTAGTAAATTTGATTTCCTTGCCATGAAGAGATAGGAGACTCACAGCAATATCAAATATCAAAAATAAAAAAGGTTAATAAAATCCTAAAGGTATACAGTTCAGTTAGAACCCAAAGGTATACAGTTTACCTAACTAGACTCAAAAGCAACATGTTACAATCAAAATAAGGGCCAGTTGAGAAGCAAAAAATCAGAGACCAGAAGAGAGGCAGGAACAGAAACAACTTTTAGCTGCTGCTAAGACTTTCTCATAATAGCTTTAAAAGCTTACAATAACCATTAAAGTTGTTATTGCTAGATGGAGGAAGACAGTATATTGCTTAATTGCAAATTTTCTATGATACAAGTCACCGAAGTCATAAAACATTGATTTCTATTTTTTTTTTTTTGCTTTTGTCCAGCCTTTTCATTTTTTTGCTCACTAAACATGGACCCTAACCTAGATCAGCACCTTCTCATGTTAAATAAGAGAACTCAAAAGGTATCCATTTCTCTTCCCTGTTTTATCCAAATTGTGAGACTCCCATCAAAATTAAGCTTCTCAATATCACAAAACCACAATATTTCTTAAATATAATGGAGTCCAAAATAAAACTTAAACGTGTAGTGTATCATTCTTCTGTTTGCACCAAAAAAATTGGTTCGTCTTACAGTAGTTAAATAGATCCGACAAAATTTTCTGTTCAAGAGAAGAATGATTAACAAGAGAGACAAATACAAAGAAACTAAACAAGGAAAAAAAACTGTGGATAAATTACCTCGTGTGGGTAATGGGGTATTAATTGCTAGGCTCCTCAGCCTTCGTGACATTCTGAGAACCGAGTGATCCCAACTACCCCAACAATCGCCTTCTAAATCTGAAATTTACAAGGTTCTCATATAATAGAGATCCAGAAGATGAAAGGCAAAGGCCCAAAGCAAATACTCCGCCAACAAATTAAAACCACAATAGTTCACTCAGAAGGCTGTGAAATTGGAGAATAGATGCATCAAATTATCAAGGGCCTCAGGGTAAAACTTCCTGGCAAACAATAGCATGGCCTCTTCACTCCATTCCACAAGCAGGGTTTCTGCATCACTTTTCTCTGTGAAATCATCATTGAAGAAAAGATTATCTTAACTATATTTTTTGTATGAGCAAGAAATTTTCTAAATGTTATAAATGTGAATTGCTCTTATCATGATCTCTCAAGAAAGTAATATGACTCAGTTCTCCAAAGCAACACACTCAAAACAACTTAATTGCTATATGATGCATTTTTTCTAAAGCAACACATTACGAAATGTTGATGATAATTTAATAATCTAATAAAATTTTAATATTTTTTAAGACTGAAGGCCGTGGAGCAAACATGAGACTAAAATGGATTGGAAATTGTAGAACTCCAAAGGATTTGCATTATAATAGTAGATATGCAATTTCACACATAAATATTGCAGCAGTAAATGCAAAATAAGTGAAATTGCATATAGGAAAGGAAGAGAACTAAAAGCAGAATGAAAATATGAACCTGTTTTACACAATACTAGCCACAACTCTATAGGTTTTTTTGATATTCATCGAGCTTCATTTAGTTGTATATATCAGCTTAAAAATGCAGCAGGGAGAACAAAAAACAATAAACAAGCATTCTCCCAATGTCCCAGGGTTTGTTCTACCAACATTCAAGTTAAAAACAATCCATTGATCTCCTCCGGGCTTCCATTGATCTAGTTGGGGGTTCTGTACACCATTGGTAAGATGGAAAATAGACAATCTGGTTGGAAGGAATCTTCATTATCTGGGGGTCAGCTGATCCTCGTTAGTGTTGTACTTACAGCCATGCCTTCCTATATCCTCTCCGTTTCATTTTTCACACCTGCTCCCTCTTGGGTCCTTAAAAGAATCAGTGCTATAAGGAGGCCCCTTTCAAAAGATGACTCCCTTCCTCTTCTGATTCTTATCTTTGTTAACTCAAGTGACGTCCATGTTGATAAGTCTAAAGAACTCCTATTGTGGAAACTTCAATCTGCCCCTCCTTGGCTAATTGCTGCCTCTAGTGCATGGAAGAGTGCTCTTAAGTCTTATTTCCACCAAGGTGTTGATATTAAGGGCCTGTTTGTTTCGCCGCAAAACGTCGCAAGTCGTAAGTCGCAAAATGAGAATGGAAAAAATGAACTGTAGCAGAGATAATATATTGTGTTTTACAGTGTTTGGTTGGTAAAGTGAAATTATATATGAAAAGTATACTGTATTTTACGGTGTTTGGTTGGTAAAGTGAAAGTGTGAATAAGAAAGTATATGTGTTTTACGGTGTTTGGTTGGTAACTTAAAAGTGTAAGTGGAAAAGTTGGCCACAAAATTAACTGTAGCAGTGATTTAAATATTATAAATACTATTAAATTAAATATACTATTGAAAATTAAATTGTACTAATAAATTTGAGATAAAATATTAATAAATTTAATATTTTAATTATAACAATAATATTAATAAAATATTAGTAAAATTAGTAAAATATTATTAAAATATTAACTAAATAAATAATTATAAAATTTAAGAAAATATAAAGAACATTAATAAAATTTTAAGGATACTAATAAAACATAAATATTAAAAAAAATCTTATGAAAAATAATAAAATATAGTTATAATATTATAAAATACTTAAGATTATTATAATATTAAATTTTATTATAATAATATTATATATATTATAAAAATATAAAATAAACAAAGTAAAATATAATTATAAATTTAATAATAAAATATTATTATGATATTATTAAATTATTACAATATTAACATAATAAAATATTAATATAATTTTAAAGTATATTATAATTTTAATAAAGTAATTATTTATATTAAGAAATAAATAAATTAAATATATAATAATTTTATATAACGCATATTATTGTTATATTAATAAAATATTAAATCTAAATAAAATATTAAGAAAATTGGTGTAAATATTAATAAAATAATAAGTATTAAATAACAATATTAAATAAAAATATTAAATTAAAATAATTAAATATTAAATATTAAAACAATATTAAAAATAATAAAAAACTAAAAAATACAAATATAAAATAATTAGATAAGAAATTAAAAATATTAAAAATATTAAATATTTAATAATATTAAATTATATATTGATTATCAAATAACTGCTTTGGGACTGCAAGTGTACTACAAGTAGAATTTATATGACCATAAAATTAACTGCAGCAATTGCACGTGAGAAAATGTGAGTGTAAAAGTGAGATTTACATCACAACTTTAACTGTAGCAACTGCAAGTGGGAAATGAGAGTTATATTTTACAAGTTGTTTTGCAGCAAAACAAACAGCGGAAAATGAAAAAGAGGTTTTACGGCTTACGATTTTGCGGGGAAACAAACAGACCCTAAGTATGACCCCAATTCTTGGAAGGATCTTTGGCGACAGATGATCTCTACCAACTTTTAGATTTTCTGATCATTTTAAACTCACAGTCGATAAGGATACCACAACCCTTTACAGCTGCTAAGTCGGTCGGAGTGGAGGCCTTTCTCCCACCTTCCTTGTAGAAAAATCTTTACCAACTTGCTCTTCTTAAAACTCTTGTCCCTTGGGGAATTGATGTCCCTCATCAAGTAGAGAGATGATTGGATATCTAATTAAATAGGTTTCAACATCCGTTCGGGTTTCCTATTTGGTCAATTGCCGAGCTCCATCTCAGCACGCTCTCTTGCTTTGGATTTTTTCATATCCAACGGAGTGGTATGAGAGAGCCCATTGTTTGTTTGGCCTTCGATGTATGGTGAGCACATGACACTTGGTTAAGTCCTCAGGATGTGACTTTAAACAAGTCTGCCTATATGTGTCATTGATGAGAAAAGCTTTCAGGCTTACAGTCACCCAACGGGGACTAACATGGGAAAGAGATTGTTAAGTCATGGAATGGGAACAGGTTTCACATCCCGTCAATTGGGGACTAGCACAGTTCGAGTGAAAAGTTCAGTAAGGGTTATTGGTGTGGGATTACGGAGATGACTGGCTATATGGTTAAATGAGTTTGGCCCAACAAAATGCATCATCTTGTAATTATGTACACATTGAGTAGGGGATTAGAGGAGGTATGGTCTTACCTTTGCGTCACTGGTAACATGTACACTCTCATCAATAGACTGCAGATAACATGAATACCGTAAAATTAAACCAATGAAAAGTCACTAGAATGAATGAAAAATCACTAGATTGAACATATGCGAAAACAAGAAAGGAAATTAGCATTCTTGGACAACATACTGCAATGTTCTTCAGGAGGTCAAAGGTTACATCATGAGCCCTATATGCTTTAGGATGCCACTTTCCTTCAGACCAATCAACATGGGTCACTGACCAATTCACAATCCCACCAGGGTCAACCATCTGGAAAGAAACATGTAAAGGTCCATAAAATTACTAAAGCAATAAACAACGAGCAAAAGACTAATCTCCTGCATGTAACCTCTGAATTCACCAGAGTTGTCTGGTTGTAGGCCCCATGTGTGGTCCACATATGGGTTTCACAATAAGATGGCTGCAGTGGATTCATAGCTTCAATGCTGAGTTTACTTTTGCAGGAGCTGTGGCATACTTTTCATGGATTAAATAAAGTACAAATGGTGTTATAGTGCTAACATAGAAAAATGTTGGTAAATAGTGTTCATCAGCATAGCAATTGCGACGGCCTTCCATACCTGGCTGTGACAGTCAAAACATAGATCAATATTAGTACATTTATATAATAAACCAGATAGATATTTGTGTTTTAGATGCGCCATAGGAGGAAATTTCCTCCATGGCCACTGATCTCTTTTCACATGAAAGAAAAACAAAACAAACACACCCCCCCCCCCCCCTCTCTCTAAAAGTTGCTACTTAATACCTGACAATCAACATACAGACAACTAGGGTCTAGTGTGATCCTGCGTTGGCCATATCTATGAATGCACCTTGTTATTTACCCACATTAGCTAGTTCCATAATTTGTTAACTACTTGATTCAGTAACTAATCCATGAATAGAAAGAGAGGCTGCTCCATGTGACATGCGTCATGTGTGGGCCATTGCTTTCCTTTTTTAGTAAAAAGGTGATGTTTTTGTTTCATTTTTTTTTAAGAAACTTGCTTTAGTAATTCATAGACACGAGTCAGCATGACATGTAACAAATTTTGAAATGATGCAGAGAAAATCTATTAAAATTAGTTTTGAACCTATATCTTATCTTCTATTAAATATAAGAGAAACTCCTTTTGTAAGTTAGATCCCTAAATTAACTATCATGCTCATGGAAAAACTGATTCACTAAATCTAAAGTTGGAACGAATGACATAATCCCGACATATTTTCATTAATGAAATTTGTGATATTTCACTGAAATGAGATTATGAGAATATTTACTTTATTGTTTTGACGTGTGGGTGTGCATGTGAAAACCTGCATTATGGATTCAGCAGACCATCCACCCATAAAGTGATGAAGGCAACTTTGTGATTAAGGCACCCACCCTTTGTGATTAAGGCACCCCCTTTGTGATTAAGGCACCCCCAAACTTCCATTTTCACCCTTAACTCAACTTTAGCTTTCTTTATATTTTTTTTCAATTTCCAAAATAAACCTCTCTCACAGGCTCACAGCTCTCCTCCCTCTCTCTCGCTGTCACGCACACTGTTTGCCAGCTCCCGAACGCGACGCCGTCGACCCACGCCATCGACCCAGGCCGCTCTCACCGTCGAACAACACATGCATCTCGTTGTCATCAATTTCTCTAGGATTTTTAAGAACATTTTTATTTTTAAGAATTTTCAAATTTTTATGAAATTTGATTAGTTTTGTTCAATTTGATGGGTGATATTTCGTATGTAGGGTTATTTTGTGTTGTAATTGTAGCTAAAACACAAAAAAAAATCCCATTATATTGATGTAAATTCCAAAAATAGAGGGAAATGACGATGGGTTATGTTGGGTTCGTCGTCTGTTCGGTCGAATTTGACCAAACATTTTAACTGTTTGTTCGGTCGAGTACGACCGAACTAATAGTTAAAATGGTCGGCCTGAGACAGTCAAACAGAAGAATGTCTCAGGACAAACGTTTCTAAAAACGTTCGGTCTTCAACAACCGGACATAATAGAAATTTTCAACCGTCTTCGACGAGAAGTAATTTTTTTATATATATATTATGTCTTATTTTTTCCCTCTATCGCAGGCATGGACATTGCAGGCTCTTTTAGAGTCCGCCCTACGACTTCGGAAAGACGCCATAGAGGGGGTCAGTTATCTTCTACCATCATTTCTGAAACAGAGGACGCTACCCAAATAGAGGAGGGCGAAGGAGATGAGAAGTCAGAAGAATTGACCGTGCCATTTCTGAGTGGTCCGACTGACGTTACATTACTGCAGAGTTTTAAAACTCATATAGCGACAGACATCTAAACGGTGATGCAAGAATTTAATTTTAAGAATTTTTTAGATTGAAAATATGACAAAAACATGTTCATGTCATCGTGCTAACAACAAAATTTTCAGGCGAGAGAACCACTCAAATGCATCTCTCATGCAGCAAAATTGAGTGATTGGGGTAGTGTTCTAAAAATCAATTTCATTATTCGTGCGGTCTAACACTGAATAATGATTAATCGGAGACTAATTGGAGATTAATCAAAATTGAATATTTTAATATATATATATAATTATATTAATATACAACTGCATATAAATATATACAGTTAATTATTGAAAATACCTAAATATCATACAAAATAATATCTAGTAGTGAAGTTATAAACCATAATATGATGAACAACAAGACAATATGAATAAATAGTAAAAAAAAACTAAGAGAATTTATCTCTTCGTATTAGTACTCCAATATTTTAAATTTTGCAGCATAAATAAAAATCAAAGAACTTACCTGCAAAATAAGATAAATAAAAAAATTACTCAATTTATCAATCAAAATGAGCTTTAAAGAATGACGAAGAAAAATTGCTATATAAGTTAATTTGAAAGATAATTCAAAACAATAAAATTTAATATCACTTTATGCAAAATATACAATAATAAAATATAATAATTCATCTACTATTTAATAAATAACAGATTAATCGGGCGCTTAATTATTTTGGACCCAATTAAGCACCTGAATAATTGCTTTGGACATGATTAATCAGCCGAGCACATAATCAGAGCGTTGAATGTAACATTACACAGGCTACCAACGATTAGGATTAATCGGCCAAATCCGATTTTTAGAACACTGATTGGGAGTGAGATGATAACACACTGAATTACTATTTTGTTACATATATTCATCAATCCGAACTGCAAGAGTTGACAAGCATTTTCTACCGAAGGGCAAATCGGGTTGTTACTTTGCAGACTCGGAGTTTACTCGGGCGTATCAGCCAAGTTAACTATGGAATCGGCTTGACTCGGCCGATACCACCGAGTCAAACCCGAGTTACCACCTAGTCGTCGCCCGTGACCACCAAGAAAGGGAAAAAGGGAAGAAGTGAGATCGGGCTTACCTTCAGCTCGCCTGCCACCGCAGTCCCATCCCCCGACCATCGTTGCCCGCCTCCAGTCGTCGATCTCGCCTGGTCGTCGTCGCCTGACTCCAGTCGGTTGCGGTCTTCGATCTCGCCACGAAAGAAAGGGGGAGAGAGATCGGAGAGAGGGAGAAAGAAAGAGCTCCCTCCGATCTCCCCTCCACCTGATCTCCCCTCCCCCGAGCTCTCTATGTCTCTTTCTTCTCCACTCTCATCTGATCTCTCTTCTCTCTCTCGTCGTCGCCCTCGTCGTCGTGGATATGAAGAGAGCAGCAAAGAAGGTAGGGAGAGATGAGGGAGAGGGGGAGCAACAGAGGCAGGGAGGAAGAGAAAGCAGGGAGGAGAGGGAGAAAGATTGGAGGCCTCCGATCTCGCTCTTCCTCTCTCCCCCTATCTAACCCGATCTCTCTCTCTACCTCCCTCTCCTCTTATCCTTTTCCTTTTATTTTTTTTTTTTTGGGTATTTTACATATTTACCCTTCAAATCATCATATTTCCCCAACTATCCCTCAAAACAAATTTGTTTTAGATATATGAATTTTGATGTCTATTGTGATTTTTCAGGATTTTTGACTCTTTATGTAGCGTTTTGAGCGTATCACCCGAGTCTGTTCCGAAATATCGCGACCGATGTGGAACAGTGCCCGCCGAGTCAGCGGCCGAGACCGTGACTTTGAACCATTATCGATATCGATAATCGGCTCCACGATTTTTAATTCACGAACGGAGTTGAGTTTCTAGAATCTATATTATTCAAAATCATATTTTCTACTTTAACGTACTTTTGAGGATTTTTCTGAATTTATGCAAAATCTAGTCAAATCGGTGTCGCCCAATATCGATGATACATTTCAGGATTTTTAATTTGCAAACCAGACTGAATTTCTTAAATTCGGTTTCACATTACTCCTCTGGATAATATTTTTTATTTTATATAATTTTTGAAAACCGTTCGGAACTAGTTGATTTTACCCGATAAAATAATATTAAATAAATTTTTTTTTCTTTCTTCTCTTATCTTTTTTCTTCTCCAATCATCTTTCTTCCTTCCCCCATAAGCTAGCCAACTCTTTTCCACAACCTCTTCTCCCTTTAATTCTCTCTTCCTCTCTCTAATTCAATCTCTCTTCCTATCTCTTTAATTCAATCTCTCTCCATATCTCCTTTCTCCCCCCAAATCCATCTCTCCCCTTCTCTTCCTCCACGACCAACCAACACTATCACCCTGTGCCGCCACTGGTCCCCAGCTCCGACGACCCCAGCCCGACAGCCATACCTGACCATCTCCCTCCTTTACTCTCCTCCGATCTCCATCCTCTTCCTCCCACAACCAATCCACCATATCCTTCACAAACTCCACCATTATTTCCCCATCTCCTCATTAACACCCACCACCACCACCAAAGTTCTCCCTACCACCCCCTCCAATTCATCACTCTAACATCAACACCATATCATCATCATCACCTTCAAGACCACCACCTATCACCTCCTTTCCCCCAATTGGACCAGGCCTCACGGCCGCCCTGATGTCACCGCCAGCCATGCGATAATCGCCGCAAAAGGACAGCCATGGCAGGCCGCCGCCATGGCGGCTACCCTCCATGCTCTCTCAATCTCTCTCTATCTTATTCTCTCTCTCTTACCCTCTAAATGAATCTAAACCCATATCCTATAACCTAATAAACTCAAACCCATAAACCCACTTACCCTGTTACTTAAGTTTTGGGTATGGGTTTTGATCCCAAACACGACCCGTTAGCCTGTCAAACCCGATCCATTATTAAAAGTATTTTACATGAAACCCCTTGGACAATTTAGATGTTATTATTACATATTTAACCCATTTGTTTGCCTTTAGTGTTCGGGCGATATCTGGAACATCCGAACTCTGAATTGGACGATTCTGAAGCCGTTGTGATCGTATAAAGACGAGCTAATCTCAGTAATAGCTATGTAAGTATTTTTCTATTATAAATTAAATTTTATCATGTTAAATGAAATTTAATTGATTACTTAATTTAATAAATCATAATTATCGATAAATCACTGTAAATATTATTTAATAAATTATAAATATCGAGAAATCACTGTAATTAGCATATGCATGATTATTCTTTAAACATAATCATAAAATAATATTATTATAAAATATAGATGAATTATTTAAATATCGAGTAAATATTAGATAGTGGATTAAATAAACTCGTGATTAATAAATTAATGGTTTTAATGAGTAACTTAATAAATAAAGTAATAATTAAAACAGATAATTACATATAATATTTTTGTGATATTAATCATATTAATATTATTGTAATCGTTATTGCAAATATGGATATCTGACACACGATTATATTAATGATATTATCATGTATGGCCACTGTTACCTGACTCACACCAGACACTATCATTTATATATTTTGAGATCATTTGACATGGATTACATTTATTCGCATATTCATGTACACCTGTTACACAGATACTCTGTTATGCTAATCACTATCATTTATGTACTTGTAGAACCGTGACATGGATATACTATCACATCAGATATCCTCATTACATGTACATGTATCACCGTTACACGGACTTTGATATTACCAGTACTTGTATCATCAAGTACACTAGACACTCCAGTACATTGGACATTATATATCATGTATACACTTGTTACACTAGATACTGTTATTTCATATACTTGTATCACCGTTACACTGATGTTTCATTACACCGAACATTGTTATCTCATATACTTGTATCACCATTACATGGATACTATTAATTCATGTTCGTATATCATTGTTACATGGATTAACTTGTATTCATGTTATATGGATTGTTGTTCGTGATACATAAATTATTGTTACTTGAATATCTCTATACTCCTTTGCATTGTATACTTGTTCTTGTTATCAAATTGCTGATAAAAATCATGTCGACTTGTTACATGTTATAAATATTGTTAATAAGCTATCATACTTGCATTCTGGTATACCTGTTATTAGCACAGTCATGCCAGCGTCCGGCAGAACATGCGCAGAACTAAGTGTCACACGGAGCAAAGTGCCACATCACACGCATACGTGGTGGGGGTCACCTCTTGAATCCGTAGGGGCCACCTTTAGAATTCTCACTCCGCCTGTTGGGTGCCGAGGATATCTCCGGTGCTCTTGTTACAAATATTATTATTGATCAGACTCAAAATTCTTGTTATCTTGTATACCTTTTATATGCACGATCATGCTGGCGTCCGGCAAATGGTGTGTGAAATTAAGTGTCACATGGAACAAAGTGTCACACCAAATACATGGTGAGGGCCACCTCTTGAATCTGTGGGGGCCACCTCTTGAATCCCACATCAGGGGTGTTGGCATGATGGAGGCATCCTCAGTGCTTTTTTTATTCAGACTCAATACAAGATACATTTAATAACCCAATAATGGTGACGTCAGGAACACTTGCTATTTGATCATTCTCTCTTTTGAATAATGGTACCCGTATGCCATGTCTGGATGGGTTCGAATGGAGTACTGGCTCTGGTATAAACTGCTGATGGCATGGGACACTGGAGAGATTGATTAAAATATCAGGTGATACTAATTGTTATTATTGCATAAATAACATGCCTTGCTCGTTACACGTGTATTATTGTTCAGTTATACATTGTTACATTCCCTGATAATTTATCCATCACCATGTCACGTGTATATCTTACACTTCATGTGGAGATCCATTATTCATGTAGACATATAATATGCGTTCTATATATTCTCTGTTCCATATATTCTTCATAAACACACTATTCATGTACACTCAAGACACTATATCAAGATTATTATAGTTTCACACTGATATCGTCAGGTTACTATTATTATTACCTTAAACATTATATGTTAAATAACTAAGACTTGATACATGCTAATTAAACAGTTGATATTAATAGTGTATAACTAAATACTTAACCTTATTACTTATATTCATAATCATAACATTTTAATGCCATAAACATATAAAGTTAGTTAATACATATAGAACTTTTTCCGATTAACATCATTATGGTTTATAGTCATGTATTATATAACACTGTTATAATATGTTAAATACTTGTGATATTGATATACCGACTGTTAGAATATTTATATTGTCACTGTTAACTTGACATGTATTATATATTATTGCGATTGTGCTATTATAGTATATATTACTGCTTCCTTCATTTTATCACTCACTAAGTCACTTTATAACGACCCTGAATTTGCGTGCCCAGGTTGGAGATCTGAGCTATCATAGTACAAAATATTTCACGGGATACACATAGGAGACCCGTCACCTATACTATTCATTATTCTGTCTTTATTTCCTTATTTATCTATGTTTTCTTATCTATCATAGTCACTGACCCCCTTTTACATGTGTTCTTGTACTTATTTATGCTAAAATTATTGTGTATATTGTATTTATTTCATGTACTGACGTTTAGCGTATATATGTGAGGATATTTTCGATATGCGTATATACGTCGCCGTAGCAACCCTGTGTCCGCGAGATTGGAGCGTTACAGTAAATGTTCGATCCTGCACAACTGAACAAAGGGAAATTTTCAGTCTTGCACGACCGAACAGAATGTCTTTTTTGTGTCAAAATTTTTCTTGCATTGAGCAAGAATGTTTTTCCTTACATTCCATCTGCATAAGAAATGACGAGAGTTAGAAATATTTTCTCTACAGCATTCATGCATGCTAAGTCTCTGTTAGTGACAATAACAGATGGCATTTTCCAGCTATGCATCAACGACCTCAATCTATCCAAGCGCCAACTGAAATTATTTTCCCGTTCGGCTTTCATGTATACAAACGAAACAGAGTTATTTATGTGCTTGTAACCCCAACAATCTCCATCAACGGTAATCGATATCGGATAGTCTTGTATGAGCAATCCGTTATTAAGACATGAGAAAACACATGCAACAAATTAATGCTAGTCGGGTGAGCCCAAAGTATATCTTTAACAGTGTTTGTATAGGGACAATGTTTGTGAACCTCAATGTAACAGTACTCGGATAGATTCTTCAGTAGTTGCTGCATTTACGATCTTCTGACATATTCCATAACTTTAAACTTCTTCCTTGCATTGTAGATTGTCCTTAATGTGCTTGCATTGAGACTGTTTCTTTATTTCAATGTATTCAAGGTGTCTCTTGGTCGAACAAAGGTGTGGGACATATCTACAACTAGTTTCTCCTCTTCTGATAGTCTTCCGGCAAAGGAATGTTCTTCTTAATATTCTGCCGGCAAATGATTATGAAAACCACATGCAACCAAAAGAAGCCACCCAACTTCGTTGGACAACTCTTCACCCTTTAGTAGGAACAGACAACCACATTTCTTACTGCCTGTAGTTTTCAAGCTTTGTTGCTCGGATTTGTTTTTGAGGTTAGTCTTTACATTTCTATTTCTATATGTTCCCTCTCTATCACAACTAAGGAGTATCCTTCCATTCTTTCCATTCCTCAAAGCATCGGATCTCTTGATAATGATGAAAAAGCCTTGTGACTTGCCAACTTCTCGAACCCAATTTATCAAAGTCTCTCGACTTTGGAATATTTCATACGTGATGAAGTCTCCACCGTAATCAATTGTAAGTTCGGTACCAATTGCTATATTGGTAAAAGGTTGTTCCTGCAAAATAGTCCATATGAAAGACACATGGTTAAATCTGTATACATAACTGTTCGGCAAAATATTACCGAAAGAGGATTCACTGTTCGGCAAGAGGTTATACCGAACACTTAGCTGTATGTTCGGTAGATCACTACCGAACATATAATTATTATTCGGTAAAGTAGAGCCGAACAGAGACCAAATGTACGACATATATCTGCCAAACATTCGATCTCTGCTCGGTTGGTCTCCGCCGAACATTTTTAAAATGTTCAGCGGCCAACCAACAAACAGAAGACGAAAAACCCTTATAAAAAACTTAAAAAATCTGCTATTTAGAATGGTAAAAACTCGCATTTTCAGTGTTGTAATACTCTAGAGTGTTGTAATACTCTAGAGTTGTTAATTGCTTATCCATAGCTATTCCATGACGAAATGTAGGTGGATTTTAGGGTTTGGGTGCTTCAAAAATTTTTAGGGTTTTGAGAAGAGAGAATAGGTTGGGAAGAGAAAGGAGATGAAGTGAGGGTAGGTGACTTCATCACATATGGGTGCCTTTATCACTTGAGTGGCATTTAGCTGTAACTTTTAGCAACTTAAAAGGCATATGAGTCAACTTATTTTGCGCTATAAATGTCATTCAGCCCAAAATGAATTTGGGAGGGTGCCTTCGTCACTTTGATGGGTGACAATATCCTTTTCCATAACATGGCATACATTATGATTGTGAAATCATACAAAGTTTATGAGTGTAAGTGCAGACATAGGCATCTATGTAATGAATGTAGTAGATCATCCACAAACATGAAAGACACCATGACTCAATTTCATTTTGTGTTTGTCTGTAGGCAGGGCAAGAGCCACCTGGTGATCACATAGGGCACATACCCAAACTGAGCCCTGAAAACATCTCCCCTTGTACATGCGGCTGCTATGTTTTTTGTTTAAATTTTGCATGTGTGCCCATCTAGAAAGCTTAGACACTCCCCGATGCACACTGTGTCCGTATCGGGCATGTTTCGGACACGGACACGTGCCTGACACATATCGGACACAGTTTGGACCGTGTCGGCGAAGCGGAGCAGGTTTAGTCGAGTCGGGACACGGACCCGACACAACAAACACGGGTCGGGTTAAAAAAAACCGATTCAAATAATATATATCTCATCACCATTATTACCCTTGTTCTCGATCTCTCTCCTCTATTCTTCCATTCTCGATCTCTCTCTCTCCTCTCTCGTTCTCTCCAGCGGCGATGACGATGACCAAGATAAATTTTAAATTTAGAGTTTTTGATTTAATGTTAATTTTTTTATAGATCTAATTCTTCCAATGTCGTGGGGAGTTTGTCGTCGATCGTGAGGAGCTCGTCTTTGATCTCTGGTGGTGGATCGTTGATACGAGGAAATTTCTCCCCCTCTCCATCTCTCATTGTTCTCTCTCTACCCTCTGTACCGCTTTCTATCTCTTTCTAATCTCTCTCTGTCTGTCTCTCTTTGTTCTCTCTCTCTCTCTCTATGCGATTTCTCTCTACCCCTCTATCTCTGATCTCTATCTCTCTACGTCTCTCTCCCCTCTCTTCGATCTCTCTGCCCCTTCCCATCTCTCTCTGCGGCAAAGAGAGATAGCACAGAGGGGGGGAGAGAGAACAAAAGGAGAGAGATAGACATGGAGCAGAGCGAGATAGAAAGAGAGCAGAGAGTGAGGGGCAGAGAACAGAGAAAGACAATAGAGAGAGGGAGAGAGAGATAGAGAGAGTATAATTGCTGACTATGTTTGTTTTATGGTACTAAATGTTTTTATTTAAATTACTATGATCTCTTTTGGCTATGATTGAATACGCATACCTATGGTTATGACTCGTATATGATTTAATTGAGCGCAAAATTGTGGATGAGATTTAATTGGGTGAAAATTTATCATTTTATAATAATAATAATAATAATAATAATAAAATATTGCTTGTAGTGTCCCCATATCTTTTTTTTTTTGAATTTTATCGTGTCCGTGTCCGTGTTGCATCCAACACGTGTCCGTGTCCATGCTACATAGGTGCCCATTGTCAAATTTATTTTTAGCACGTTTCATTAAAAATTTGAATGGTTAATTACTGCTAGATCCACTACTATGACTCCCATTGGTAGCCTCGTAAGTATCAACCATTCATTAAAAGATATTGGACCCACCACTTATATCCCGAGGTCATATGGCTCTTTGGAATTCCCCAACTGGCTTATTAATAGCACATTACTATCATACTATGGAAGTGGCAATACCAAATACTTGTCAGGAACCAAGAGCTTCTTATCTTCTAATATCATTGATGTTTGGCATGAACACGCAAAAAGGTCATGCTTTTTCTATGTTTATTTTTTGTTTTTCCCCCTTCAAATTTCTAGAATTTTATATATGAAGTATATGAATTGTGAAACTCACCACTGCTGTAATTATCTAATGTTTTTCTTTCATTAGGAAATTTCGCTTTACACATTCTTTTTTATTTGTACATAAATGATTTTGGGTCATCGTTATTTTCAAAAATTAACATATATTTTTCCATCAATTGGTTACTTTGGTATCATTTAGTTTGACATTCTTGTTAGCAAAAGGTTCGACATCCATATGATACTAATCTACAATTTCAAATAGATAAACATTAGTTAGCTATAGTGCCCTGCCTGTCTCAAAATTTTGGCTCCGGTCCTGTCTATAGGTGTGTGAGAATGTAGCGTTCAGTAGAACATCAATAAACATGATAATACCCTTATTATACAAATATTTGGTTTGAAAGTCCCATTTTCCAAAGAAAATTAAGCGGGAACCATTATACAAGTAATATCACTTAATGAATCATAGATGTTCCATAATGAATCATAGATGTTCCATAATGAATGAACAGATTTCCCAAATTAAAGCTGTTCACATTGATAACTAACATGAACATAGTGAAGTGTATTTCTGCACATATGTATATGTTCATGTTAAAAGCACATGCATGTACATCATGTTCCATGCACAAGAGACATGTATCTTTCTTTTTTTCAAAACTTCTTTATGCTGCCAACAAACTTTAACTGTTTCAACATACAGTGGCAAGAAATAAGCTACTGCAGAAAGGGATTAAAATTTTGCTCACTAAGTCATGCATAGATGACATAATCGATGTGTTTTTTACCAGCAGTATTGCAGTAAAATATTAACCACACATTTATCACCACTGTTATTGGTTAGCATTTTTTATTTCTTGATCTATATGTCGTGTACAGTTTTTCTGCAACTTATACAGTCTTTGGATGTGAGACTTAAAAAATCTCAATAGATAAATCTCAATAGACAGGCAACATCTGAAACTCCAGAAGATCACAAAAGATCTTACAATCGTAGAATACTAATAGCCTTAAGAGTGTCCACATAACCTAGATAAAGTGAAATTCTTAGCACAGAGAATGTACCTTACAATAATGCTTGAATTTTGTGTAATACAAGCTGTCAGCCATGATTAGCAATGCATGTTGCCTCTTGACTGAAAACCACTGCAATATGAAATTTAAAAGAAAAGAAAAGAAAAGAAAAGGTTAGGACGTGCGAGCTAATTCTATTGAGAAGTCAATTTTCACTTAGGAGAGAGATATGTGTACCATACCATTCAACAATCAATATAGATGAAGTTAAATAAAAGTTTTGAAAGAACCAGGACTTATTGATTGGTGGTTAGCTAATTACACAAAGAACTGGGAGGTATATGGATCACTTTTTGGATGTATTGATGCATCAGCTTGTATGAGAGCAGTTGAACTAGCAAAGAGGATATATATGTGTGGTCATGGGTGGATCATATATTTCCAACTCTATAGATTTTTTTTTTGAAATCCGTCCAGGTATCGGGGGCCCACAACGCGAAAAATGAGTGTAGCCCCTGACTAATCCTGCAGGTCTCGCGCACCCCACGCCCAGCAGAAGTTTTCCTACGCGAAAGTGACGGAACAGGGTAAAGCAAAGCCATTTTGACTCTCAGGCGCTAAATGTCCACCGCAGGCCTCGAACACAAGTCACTTGGGAAGCAAACCCAATGACTTGCCACTAGGACACCGGCAGGGACAACTCTATATATATTTGTTATGCTAGTTTCTTTTTGTTTGACGTTTTGATTATACAATTATGATCTTCTTTTTGATAATGATTTAAAAATCATGAAAATCTGCAGTTAAGATCCAAAGTAAGCTCACTAAGTCACAAATCCACAGTACGTATGGGTTATGTAATTTTTCTCGTTTAAAATACTGTATTTTTATTTTCTAAAAAATTATTTTTGTTTTACTAGTTATTTTATTATTAATTGTTAAATTGATCTATGATTTATTTTATTATTAAATACACAAATTATTTTAGTATATTAAATGGTAATTTGGCTTTATGTATTTACCATTATTACTTGTTAGCATTTTAATTATTAATTAGTATTTCTCCTTTACTATGGTTATTATTATTGTTACTATTATTTTTTTGTTAATTATCATTATTAATATTAATAATTTTATCATTATTAATTATCACTATTATTGTTGATATATTGTTGTTGTTATTATTATGGTTATGGCTAATTACCATTTATTAATGCTATTATTACTAGTATTATTATAATTATTATTAATTACTATTATTGGTGATTATTATTATTTTTATTGTTATTATTATTACTATTATTTATTATTGTTACTATTATTTATATTATTATTTTCACTTGTTATTAGTGGTAGTATTACTTACTAATAATTGATGATATTATTACTGTAATTAATACTATTGTTATTTTTAATGATTATTATTAACAGTAGTCTTGTTACTAATATTATTTCTTTGTAATTATGATTTTTTTGTTATTTTTATTGTTATTATTCTTAATTATTATTCATGTTATTATGATTCTTATTATTATTCTCTTTTTCCCTAGCCCATGCCCATTTATCTCAACCTAAACCCTTTAGCCATGATCTCAATTACCCTTTAGACCCATATCTATTATCCAATAATCCTATACCCATTACCCATATAGTCATATACCTAATACCCAATATCTCGCAAACCCTCTATATATCATCTTATCTCTAACCTAAATCCTAAATTAAACCCTAATCATCTTCTCCTCTTTTCTCCCACAGCCGTCAGCCCCGCTCACGATGCCGCACCATCCCGAGCCTCCTCCTCGGATGCTCTTCCTCGCCGAAGCCCGCGAGCACCTCCTTCTTTCTTAGCCGAATCAACCTGCAACATCACCACCCAACTCCTTCATCCCACTGCATCGTCACCATGGCCGATATCCTCCCTTCCCATCTCCTCCGCCGTACTCCGGCCTCCACCAGGCGTACCACCCACATCCCTTGCCACACCCACCATCGTCGAAGACCACCAATCAACCATCCTCCTCATCATCAACTCCACTTATACCCTATCTTCACAGCCCTATACGCTCTCTACATGGCCTCCAACCACACACCCCCATCAGGCCATCCATGCCACCGGATCCCCTCCACATGACCTGGCCGAGAGCACCCCAGGTCATGCTCCTCCCATCGCCGGAGCACCGGAATTCGCATCCCCATTCCCCCCATGCACCCTGCATCTCCACCCTCCCCGGGCTCCCATCTTCTCTCCCCCAGCCATAACCGCCCAACAACAACACCCTCCCAAGCCTAGCAGAGCATGCAAGCCAGACCCCTGGCCACGCACTGGCCAGAGCTCAACCCCCCAACCTCCTGTGCCCAACGCCCAGGCCAGCCTGCAACCACCTCCCTTGCTGCATTTCCCCCTCGCGCACTACACCCCACCGTGGCCGATCTCTCCATGCCAATCACCTGCGCGTTGCCACCGGCCCTCTGCTAGGTGTGACTACCCCAGACGTGCTTTCTCCCATAACCAAGCTCCACCCCAAGGTCGTTCTCTCCTCCGTCGCGCTGTCGAACCGCATGAGATCCTGAGTACTTGCCGGAGCCCTCGGCCTTTCCATCTTCCCCCTCCGCGGCCTCCACCTCCGCCGGCAAGCACACAGGCTGCCACCTCCCTTACAGCGTGAGTCTCAGTCTCTTCCTCCTCTCACTGTTTAATTGTTATGGGTGTGTAATTATATTTGGGGGTGTGTGTGTTTATATTCATGTGTGTTAATTACGGTGTGTTGTGATTTGATTAGTGTGTAAATAATGTGTGTTGTGAAATTCGATGCATGTGTGTACGTGTGTGTGTGTTTGGTACATGCATGCTTGTGTGAGTATATTGTGTGCATGAGTGCACGTATATGTGTGCCCATATATGTAATTATGTGTATGTGTTAGTGTATAGATGTGTGGGTGTGTGCATGAATGTGTATGCGTGAGTGTAGTGTGTATTTAAATGTGTATGTTATGTGAGTGTGTGCGTATGCATATAGGTGTATGTACGTGTATGCTTGCATTTATATGCATGTGGGTGTACACGTATGTGTTTGGGTGCACGTGTGTGTAGAGTGCATGTGCATGTGGGTGTTAAGAGTGTATTTATGTTTAAGCGTGTGTGTTCAGTTGCGTGTTGCAGCGTTTCAGACTCGTTCGTGCAATCCAACCTCGGTTACGGGAGATTTCGAATTTGTGCCCGTTATGGACCCGATACACAGGCGACTCAAAGATCGACCCATGAGATGATCCAGAGATTCGTACCGGTCCGTGTGGTGAAGACCAGACGACGACTTGGTTCCAAAACCACGTCATTTCATGTGAGTGTTTGCTCTTGTATTAGTTCCTCACTTACCGTTATCAGTAGTATTATATATGTTATTTGTTTTATTTCATGTGATTATCTAATATATTTGACCAGTATGTTTACCCGTATCATTTCATATGATGTCAGTGAGTGTACACTTTTAATATACAGTTTATATGAACGCTTATCAGCGTCATTTTATGTGATAGTTGGTTACCCTATTGATTCAGGACTATTTGTGGTATACAGTAGACTATGACTTGATTCGATCTACAGCTCAGTTGACCTACTTCATATTTGAGAATAGATGACATATTATATATATAGTGTTTATTGACAGCTGTTGGTGATTATTCTGACTAGAACTTCTGTGGATATTGAGGAAGCGTTAGATATGACATTGATTTACCGATAGGCTGATTTACTGATACTTGAATTGGTATTGACTTAGTTAGAGATGGAGTTGACCTGAAATTGATATTCTTTACATTGAATTTGATTAGTAGAATCGATCGTGGTGGACTTGACATTGGGTTGAGGAGTGAGCGTAGATTGGGTTGACCTGACCTGGAGCATTGTATATACATAATTGATTAGTTACTTGAATTTCTGATCTCGTGATTGAACTTAATGGAAATAAGAGTATTTGATAATTTTTAATTAGATTTAGAGAGTGAGGTGGTTAGATATAGATGAGTATGTATTCTTATGTGTTGGGACTTGAATATATCGGTGACTTAAAAGATGGATATATTGATAATGTAGAGGAAGGATATACTGCTGAGTAGATTGACATGACGTTTGTATTCTTTCAGAGAATTTTGATTAGTGTTCTAATAAAGTGATGTAGTTGGATTGATATTTGTGAGTATTTCCAGTTTATCCTGATTATATATTTGAGTATGGATGATCTTATTGATGTTGAATATCAGATATAGACAATTCTGGGTTTCATATCGCTTGAGAATGTTTCACTATTTAGATATGATTTCGGTATCTGTTGTCTTAGTTGATCGAGAGGATATTAGACTACTCTTCATGTTTATTTGTTAATTATTTCAGTTATTCAATTATGGAGTTAGAGTTATTGTGAGAGTGACTTCATTGATATCAATGATGTATATGTATATGTATATGTATATACAAACTTTGATAGCAGTTACTATTTTATCTCAGTTATTGGTGACTTAGAGGACCAGAGTTGATTGATAAGATGAGAGATCTGATTATTGATTTATTAAACTTGTGATTTACGGTATCGGATACAGACTTGGTAGTTGATGATCGTGATGACTATTGAGATTCGGGGTTGATGAATCAGTTACAGATATAATATCGATGGATGAGATGTTGACCAGCTCTAAATAAGACTGTCTAGTGAGCAGTATCGAGATTTGTTATTGTATTAATTCATGTTATTGAAAGTTACTAGGAAATATTGTTGGACCGTAACACATGCATTGTTCCAATGTTCTAGTGTTTACATGGTAATATCGTTCACATTGTTATTGTTACATCATTGATATTATTACTATCACCATATCGTCCCAGTAATCGAAATAACATGTATATTGATTGATTTAAATAAAAATATAAAAAGACAACTTATACTGGGATTGAAAAAATTGATGGAGAAGACGTCGTCTATATTTTGGGTGGACCTAAGATACAGGTTGCGCAGCTGAGATACGGTTCCACTATAGGGTTCCGGGAGATGACTGACATCCAGTAGTGTTCATATTGTTAATATTATTAACTACCTAATAATAGGACCTAGTTCAGCGCCAGGTGATTGGGTCGTGGTTTTATGTATGTACAGAACCCACCTAAAATATGAACAATGTATCCAACCGATCAGTTTTAATAACTTAGAACCTTAATTGACACGTGTGATAGGCGTAGTATGAGATGTGTCTACTGCATGTGACAATTGGTGTTCGCTAACATAAATAATAATGAACTGTTCATAGTGTACAGTGATTGGCTGTATTTACCTGACTGTACTTATATATAGACTGTGATAGATACCTAACTGTACACATGACCTAATTTGAACATCTGACTCTAGTACTGTATGTTCTTTTTATTGTTTATTTATGTTTAGCATGTTATTATAGTCTCATTTCAGTACATATTTTCATAGTTTTATTCATGGTATTGATTATCAGCTATCTTTTATTTACAATTTATCATTATGTACGCACTGTTTATATGCATGAGCACCTCCCCCTTTCTTACACACTCATTGAGTCGCTTCCTGATGACCATGAATTTGCACGTTCAGATATTGAATGTTTTACTTCTTTGATCAGGTGTACAATGAGACAGGACATGTTGCGAGAAGCTGGAGTCTCTCTCTACCTATTCTGGTATGGTATTCTTGCTTTCATTTTATTTCTGTTGTTTCTGTAGTTTCCTTGATTTCATATTATTACCGGTCCTTATTCTATTTTTTTATCATTTGTTATCATGTGTGGTCATTCATATATTATATTGCAGTGTTATCATGTCATCATAGTGATTATAACTTGCTAGGGTTACTTTAGGCTTAGCGTAAAATATACGTAGGGTATTCTCCTCGCGTATATACGTTGCCGACTCTCGTCGCGACTCCGTTTCTACGTATTTTGAGAAGCAGGCGTGACAAATTAGGTGAATTGCTACTAGAATGATGAGATGCAATCAATATTTAAAATATACATTTTGCACAAAAGATGGGATTTAGAAGGCTTGAAACTGAACAACAGATTCCATTAGCTTAAAAATATATGAAGCTCTCCACAGCATAACTTTTTAATATGTCACATTTACAGGAAGCCTCATGTCCCAATGGCCTTGCTTTCCATTCAAGGATAGGTGGTACCCAGGACAAGCTTTAGAGACAGTTTGCTTAAGGAACAAAACATCCAGGTTTATTGGACAAATAGTTATATTTTACTCAATGATGCTCCTAAGAGGCACTGCAAATAGTTGCTGTGATCTGCTAAACAAAATAAAAGGGAAAGATCTGAAAAGGATCGGGGCTAAGACTGTCAATATTAACCAATCACGTTGCACATAAAATGTTAAGAATATGTTCATATCCCTCGATCATTTTAATTTTATTCGACCTCTCCCTCAACTTTGATTCAGGTTGCAACCTGACTTTTCATAACTATGCAGTTTAGACTTGTTACCTTCTATTAAATAAGTAAAAAACAGATGCTGTTGTCAGATTGAAAAAGTCAAACCAGGAGATTTTGTACAAACATTTTTTTGGTGGAACTGACAATTACTATGACTGTTAAATTTTTAGCTACATTTTGAGTTACATTTTTTGTGGGGATTTTACTATAAGAACCGGTGGTAATCGCCATAATTTCAATGCAAGAGGAATATCTAATGATATTTTGATATAACTAAAAGACTAGATAAAATTGTAATGATTAAATTATTAAAAAAAAGGCCAGAAATGAATATTCATTAATAGTGTGGAGATTTTGCCCTAAAGATATCAATATAGAGTACATGTTAACATTGTTCACTTCACGATACTTGTTAGACCTAACCGAATAAAGCACACTGAATTCACAGCAAAACAAGACAAATAGAAAAAAGAGAAGTATCTTTGCGCACACAAAAACAGTAACTTACGTGATGTAGCACAATGGCTTATATTTGTGCAAGGTGACGAATGGATGATTTCACTAGAAAAGATGGGAGCATGGATTCTTCAAATCACATTTCTCAGACCCTTACCTGAAACCCAATAAACAATTTGATGGTGGGTTCCAGAAACACTCACTCTTTATATATAGCGCCTTACCATCATTCTTCCCAAAATACCCTAGATCCAGTAATCAACAGTATGAACATAAAAATTTTGAGGATGGGGGCTCCACCCCAAAACCCCAATCTGTTAAGCTCAGTATGGGGCATTTTCTAGTGCTGACCCTAAGCAATATGAATCAATACAAATAACCTAAATACCATAGGATTCGAGCCATAAACACCCACTATTTTCAATATCATGACAGTGTTTTAAATTCCCTAATACCCATGATACTGAAATTTCCTTCATTATGATGCTCTTCTTTGTATGTCAGTGTTGTCATTTACAAGTTACTGTTTTTGGTATTTAGCTTCATGACAGCTCTACCACTT
This sequence comes from Agave tequilana, assembly GCA_038442645.1. NCBI lineage: Eukaryota > Viridiplantae > Streptophyta > Magnoliopsida > Asparagales > Asparagaceae > Agave > Agave tequilana. The sequence continues at coordinate 42,881 of JAVJIF010024005.1, read as the reverse complement.
AAAATCTTGAGGGCAAAAATTTCCACAACTAACACATCAATCGGAAAGTTTCAAGGGTAACAAGAAATATCAAACGGAGGGGTAAAACATGAAATGGGAGTTGATGTAGAAGAAAAAATATAAATTTGAAAAATAGACAACTCCAAACACATTTCTTTTCCTATCAAAAATAAAGAAATAAAATAAGGGATGGGGCCCTCTTGCATCTTTAATGAGGTTTCACCTTGTGGCATAAAATCAGAATGACATGAGAGTTGGGTAGGGAGCAAGGAGGGGAATAGTAGTAATGTTCCGAACACCAAGAAACATATACATTTTATATGCTATATATGGATCTGGAAGTGTATCATTAGCTCAAATTAGCTTCGTGCTTGTTATTTCTCTTACTAAAAATCAATTAAGCTCTTGGGTTGTTACTCTTCTGCACATGCACCATGGAGATTTAAGAATGAAAAGTTGAACTTTAATATCATTGTAGATGAAATCACCAAACCTACATGCAAGGGGAAGATTATTTAGACACAAATAAGCTTCCCTCTGATAATCATAGTCTCTTTGAGAAGGAATACAGATGGCCAATAGGCCATGTAAGAATTAGTCAAGATTCATAAGATGGGCTCCACAGGTTTTTCAAATTAATGGAATCAGCCACGGCAAAACTTTTAATAATAATTTAATGAAAGTATTATACCATTATATAAGTGGAAAATCTATTAGGAAAAAGAGCACTGCTTTCTCAGTAAGACAACCTAATGTGAGCACTATGAAAACTGGTTGTTCGAAAAAGCTTACTGGGAATAAAACATAAGTTGAAACATGTCTCCGATAGATACAGGGTAAGGAACAAGATAATAACTGAGATGCATGAGGATTGCATGAACACTCCTCTGTCAGTGATAGGGTTTAATCCAGGATAAGAGGTAATAAAGAAAGATAACACTGCCCTATGTGAGATTTGTAAAAAAATTCATATTTTGTGATCTATTAGACTTCATTGCATCTGATCCATTTTTGCAAATTGTTGTCATTCTCAATTATTTTTATGGATGAAACTATGAAAGTAAAAGGAAGTTAACGTACCTGTGCACCTTTTCTCCAGTCTTTTTCTTCAATCTCAGGTAACATATGCTCAGGAAACCTGCCAGTACCGTGTGGACCCGATCCTCGAAACTGGAAATAAAGGAAGAACAGTGTGTATTTCAGCCAGATAAAAAGATGCAAGTAGCTGAATCAAAACATGACACCGGTGATACTATGCTAGTGGGATAGCGTTTTTGCTGAGAACAGCGTCAAAAACTTCCATATTAAACTTAACTATGTTCAGCACAAAAATTTAAGAAGGCTTACCAGTCAACAAAGCTAACATTTGTTTCCATCAGGTAACTATATACATAGTCAAAATTATGTAGTGGTACACAACTGTAATACAAGAAAGATAAATATTAGAGATGCTGATACAAGGGTTTACAGTGCAAAGTAACAAGCAACAAGCAGTTCAACACAATCACCTGTCAGAAAGTAAAACAAAATGCTGATTATTAGTGTCTTCGAGAGCATTTGCCAAAAGTCTTTTCTCGGCGTCTACCATGGAAACTTTTCCCCAAGCAACCTGCATGCAATTAAAATGTTTTAGAATGTGCCAGATATACTTTAATACCTAGCCAAACATGTATCCCAGATCCAACCAGCTCATGCAGATCATCTCTTAACTAAAAAAAATCTATATGACTAGGTGTGGCCAGATCGTGCTAATTCAGTTTGCTGTAGTGAACAGTAATATCGATGCTATAATGAACAATGAGTCATTGTTACAGAACATAAATATTCATAAAGGACTAAAAAAAAAAAAAAAATCTATACGACTAGGTGTGGCCAGATCGCAGTATGCTGTAGTGAACAGTAATATCGATGCTATAATGAACAATGAGTCATTGTTACAGAACATATATATTCATATAGGACTAGAATACCCCACAGTGAAAATTTATGGAAGTCAACTTGTCACCATCTGCAGCTATCAGAAGTAAATAAGCAAAATAACGGCCTGCAGTGACAATATTTCTGGAACTCATTCCCTTGCGGGTCCCAAAGTAAAGTAACAACTTTTTGAACTGAAAATAACTCAACACACCATTAACATGTTGATTAGCATTGAGAAAATCAGATATGGAGGCATGGTTCTCATCTGTGTCGAGACATTAACATGACTTTCTTGAAGCATTCTTCATAATTAAGACTAGAACAATTTCGTATCTACTCATTCCATTTATGCTACAGATATATATTAGAAAAATAGCAAAAAATAATCATGCATGATCTTCTTGTTTCCCGTTTCCTGATAGAGAATGTAGATTGACCCCAAAAATGAAGAATATTCTGAGCTAATGTCAAGACAAATTAAAAGATCAGGAAACAAGAAAGAGGTTCAAGTACCTTGTCACTGTGAATATCTCGTCCAGCAAATAAAGGACTATCATGTACTGGTTTTTCTCTCGAAGCATGTACATAAATAGAAAATCTCTCTTCATGTCCCTGTACATACAGACAGAAGCAAATAAAGCAAGAGATAATCAGCCCTTGGCAATAAATTAAATGGCAGAGGATCTTCAAACCTCTTATCATGAAGGACAAAAAACTACTTTTTCCCTAACTCCCAATTACAGAATCATATACAGTGTTTTAAATGTCGGATATCAGAAAAATGTCGCATGTCGTAATCGGATGTCGAATTTCGGATTTCGGAGATATTTCGGGGCCATCTAGTAAATTTCAGACGTCATAACGGATAACAAATATATATCCTAGATGTCTTAAACAATGAATTTTAAAATTCTTATCAAAATAATACATACACAACTTATGCAAAACTATATAAATATGTTTAGGATAGGTATTCTTAACTTAAATATTTTGCATATATTCACTAATCCATTGTTAAAATTTCTCAATTGCTCCAACTTTCAAGATCAATCAACATAATGAGTTTTTCCCGAAATGTCGGCCGACATTTCGGGAAAATGTCGGCCTACATATCGGATTTTTTCAGAAATGTCGGCCGACATTTTCCAAAACGCCATTTCAAATGCGGATGGGGATGTCGTGGCGGTGAGGGCTTGAAAACGAAATGTCGGCCGACATTTCAGAAATGTCGGCCGACATTTAAAACACTAATCATATACACTGGCAATCATTAGTATTGACCCTCTCATTGCCATATTAGGTTTCCATATAACCCTTTTCACATAATATATATTAATTGAAGCGACAACCTCAGGTAAAGCAGAATAATTTTCCAAACAGAGAAGCGCAGTTCATGATAGTTTTGACACACAAACTTTTGACCAATATGATTATAAGAAAGATGAAGGTTATTGAGAGAGGTTTTGAGCGTAGACATATATGTTAACTAATTAGTGGAAACTCAAGAATTAATTTGACCCCTGTCAAGAATTGGAATGGGGAAGCCTAATCTCTGAATATTTTTACAGTGAGTGCTAAAACTGATGTAACTTTGGCTTACCACTGCTCTGAAGCAAGCCTTCAAGTTTTTATGAGGTTGATTGTTAAGGGATAAACTAGGAAGAGGCTGAGCTACTGCATTGGCCAATATCAGAAACCCTAAGCATCATATAAATTATCATGTCATTCGCATGAACTTCCTTCATTTCTTGTGCACGCACATAGTGGATACACTTTTCTATTGATTTCTTCCCCTCTTAAATCCTATCTGGATTTTTAACTGTGACATTTATGTGATGTATTTCAGTAACTTCTACTAGTTAAACAAAGACCTCAGAATGCATGCTTGAACCCATATCTAAAGGTGCAGTCTATAAGCAACAGTTTGAAATATTATGGACATTTAGGCCCGGCTAGGAAAAGAAAATTTTAAAAGGAATCCCTCTATAAGTTATCTCGAAATGGTTACTGATCTAAATGATTTGCTTCCTTAGAAGGCTCCTGGGTTGCATGTCCAAATGGAAGACATATGCTACATCAGAAATCTTCCAGAAGTAGCACACAAGATGAAACAACGATATTTTCAAATAAAGATATCCAATCACCTGCAAAAGGGAATACCTAATGGGACCTTAGAACACCTTATGGTTGGACTAGCAAATTTAGCATACACATCTATCCTAAGTATAATAACCACCCTAGTCATTATGGGGTTTGTACTTCATGAGAAGATCACTCCGACACAGTACCATTTGCCACAAGCAAGAATTGAAATGAATTTCTCCACCTAATGGTATCATTAAACAATCTGCCAAATTCAGGCACAGGTCTAGAGGTATCAAAAGCATACAATGTTTCTCAGGAATGACACCCCGACACATATTAAACCATAAAATTTCTATTTGATCTATCAGAATGAATGTGAAACAGAAATTTGAAGCAGATGCACTGTCCCATTATCTACAAGGTTTTATGCAACTTGGACTACAGTAAAGTGAATATATATTGGTAAACCATCACATAACAAAATGAGAATTCAAATCCTAATCATATGAAAGCATAGTAATGGTAAGAGCCCAAATTAAGAGTAGTACCAGAAAGAACCTCTCCCATAATTTTTCAAATGGCAAAGAACCTGGCGTCAAGAACATGAAAGCAATCTTCGGATTCTTCAATTGAACAGATGGTGCAGAAAGAATATTCTTTGCAACAACAAGGGCAGCAAGCTCATCATCAGTATATTCTCTGGCTGGTTCAGGAGGAAGCCAATGATGCCACTCCTTAAAAGGACTACAAACACTCGAAGACAAGAAGTAGCATGCTGAGAAACCTTGTGGTGGATAAACATAAGCCCCAATTAGCGATATGCACACCAGGCAAACTAAGACGATGATCCATAGAGGCCTTCTTGATTTAGTTCTATGGCGTGGTGTAGGCATTACTTGTATATCCGTGATGCCTAGCAGCCACCCCTTTGATGACTTCATTTAGAATATCTTTATTGCAAAATCATCTCCATCCATGCATTCTTCATTAAAAAATTTATGAGTGATCCTTGAACATGAAAACATTACCCAACGCAGACCTACTCAGTCTACATGCAAGTGTACCATTTACCAGCTTCTGAAAAATATGAACACCAAACAGAGAAAAAATCTTATATACCATATCTCTGACTTCATCTCTTCATAAGAAAAAACTGATGTATTCTTCAAATTCGATCTTTCAGCATATGTTTATTTTGAAAAGGGCAGAGAAAATTTTCTTTTAACAAAAATATTAACATCATATGATTAGTGCAAAAAATTGGGGTTAAGGAGAACCATTGAGGAACCTCTTGATTCCGCGGTACATAAAAATAATTCCCAATTGACATAAATTACTTCTTGCATAACAAACTATGTGATGAGAAAAGAGTTGAAGAACAACAGTGCAACATACATCAAAACAACCAAACAAAAGAATCCTATTTTCGTATCTAAAATCAATCTTTTCAGTCTTCAGTGCAAGAAAAAGACAAGATTAGAACAATCCACCTACATTTTCAGGAAAAAAAAACTGCAAATAGCAAAAGGGGATAAAAAGGTAGGGTTTAAGCCAGCCCCTTACAAATTCCCTTTTCTCCTAGCAAACTTTTTCCCCTTATATTTTTCCATGGATTAGATCCTAGTTCAGTTTTTTCCCAATAAAAATTTTCAAACTGAAGCTCATTAAAGTTTTTTACTACTATTCTTAACGCACTCTTTCACTCCTTCAATTTGAAATGTCAACTGTTAGTTACGTTATCGCCCGACAAAATTTGAACTATAGACGAGACGATCAGAAAACATCGAAGTAATTTGAGCTGATATTTAAGTAGGAAAAAAATGGAAAAAAAAACAGTACCTTTTAGATCGGAGGCGAGAAAAGAGGCGGAGATCGAGGAAGACACAGAGATCCGAATCCTACTTACAATCTGATAGGGCCAATAGTAGGAGCAAGCAGGCAATCAGAAATAAACACAAATTCTGCAAAGTTTTCTTCTCTTTCTCCCTTTTTCTTTTGCTCCGTATTTTGCGCGTGGGGGTGCGTGCTTTGTGTTCTGTGTCTCTCGTCGGGGGTTGCTTCATGGCGGCTAAATGACTAGTTTACCGCTCTAATGGCGGTGAAATTCGATCGATAGAATGACAGAGACGGAGAAGAAGAAGGAAGGGGAGAATATTTACAATAAATGATTAAAATAAAAATAATATCAATTGGCGAATTTTATATAATATTAGTAAATTATAATTTCATATTTATTATTTAAATTAGTAGGAACTGTAGCGAATTTTATATATTTCAAAAGTTTATTATAATTTTACAAGATAACTGTTGCGAATATATTATAATTTTACTATTATATATTCCAATTAACATAATAAAACAATACAAACAATGATGACGATAGGAATGCTTGTTTTTTAGTCACTCTCTCGTTCGGATAATGGTTACTTATATGTCATATTCGAATGGGTTCTGTTGGAGTACGAACTTCAGTATGAACTGTCAGTTGTATGGGACACTGAAAGAGCGGCGAGGCTTGAAGGGAGGAGGATGGAGGTAGGGGAGGGGGTCAGGAGAAGGAAGGGGAAGGGAGGAAGGAGATCTCTCTCTCTCTCTCTCTCTCTCTCTCTCTCTCTCTCTCTCTCGGCGGCTAAAGACGGATGGACGAACAAAATTCATGGAGACACGGGAGAAAATCTCCATTCAGTCAGTTTTGAATATAAACACTAACATATCTCTCTGTCGAAGGTGAAAACCGACCGACAGAGCGGCGGAGAAGCAGAATGGAGGAGGAAGAGGAAGAACGTAGGAGAGGGCTTTGACTTTGTTGGAAAAAGGAGGAGGAAGAAGAAAGAGGGGGAGGAAAGAGAAGTGGAGGAAGGTAGGGGAGTGGAGAGGGCGGTAGTCGGTGACGCTCTCTCTCTCTCTCTCTCTCACGGTAAACAAGAGACAGACGAATGAATAGATAGAGTTTGTGAAGGAGCCACGGGAAAAAACCTCCTTCGATCAATTATGATTAATGTTATAACTAAAAGAAAAACATAATCATTTTCCATCCCGGTGTTCTTTGTAATTGCAAGTTCATTCCAGGATTTTACCTTTTTTCAGTCTCTTTTAGTGATTTTTTTCCTTCAGAATATAGGTTGTATAGTCTAGTGCAGGTGGGATTTGAACATTAAATCTCTTGTGAACATACACCTAAAGGGAGTGAATAGGTGTAACGGTCCCAGTTAAAATTTTTCCATTTAACCACAATTATCTTGTACAATCCAAGCGTGGGACCCATCAAGGTATAATACTTCCAATATAATCATCAGATTCTTCACTATACATCAGAATTTCCACTAGAGATAACATGTATGATCTACTCGAGACTTATCATATTAACACATATAGTTCAATAATGCATAAGAACACAGTCTACATTTATCATGTCAAAATATAGATATACATACAAGTAAGAGTCCAGCACCAGGTCCTTTATAATTACAGGTCAAGAGTAACGTCCAGCTAAAAGCACGCATGTTTATACAAAATTATATACATAACAAAAGTGGTTCTAATACAGTGGTTCTGGTGGCGCTTGTCCCGCACAATTGCCCTTAAGCGGGTCCCTTGCCCTTGTCCAAACCTGTAGGTGGAGTTAGAATAGAGTGAGCTTGGCGGCTCAGTGAGTAAAACAATAGTTAAATATGCCTATCAAGTAGGTATACATGGCTAAATTGTCCGGTTGGCATGTGTGTCGCTACACTATTTTTATAGGATCTTATGATTATCCAGGAACCAAAACCAAACACAGTAATAAGGCCTTACTAGTCGACTAGGTCATCCTATAGTCGACTAATACTAACTGTAAGTCGACTAATCATGAAGCCATAGTCGACTAAGTCCACTTCACACGAATCTGCTTCTTAACTAACAGCCAAGAATTAATGTAGTCGACTACCCTCCTTGGTATAGTCGACTAACTCAAGTACTAGTCGACTTGAATTCCCCTATAGTCGACTAAAACTGTCAAAAAGTTGTGTTACTCTCAGGATGTCACCTATAGTCGACTACCCTCCTGGTGTAGTCGACTAACCCTAAACATTAGTCGACTAGCAAGTTGACTATAGTCGACTAAAACTGTCAAAAACAGATTATCAACTTTCTGTTTGCTCTCTGTATCTGGGATTAGTCGACTACAGTCTATATGTAGTCGACTAATCCTGCTATCCAGCAGTGTATCTGCCTAAATATCACACGTTTAGTCGACTATCCCAGGGACTTAGTCGACTAACTTACCCAAAAAGTGCCTGTTAAGAAGCCATTCCAGATTTGATGTTAAGGGTTTAAGCATGATTACATCATAGGACTTATATCTTATCAATATACACATACATACAACATAATCTCCCCTTCTACGCCTCCGGTTCAACCCGGTCCCTTCCTCCGATACAATATATATATCTCCCCTTCTACGCCTCCGGTTCAACCCGGTCCCTTCCTCCGATACACAATATATAATCTCCCCTTCTACGCCTCCGGTTCAACCCGGTCCCTTCCTCCGATATAATATCAATATGCAAGACATGTAATAAAATCATGGATTCATAAACAACATGAGTAATACTTGCGGAATTGAAACACATGAACCCAAAACATACATAAGGTCAAATACTTGTATATCTCTTACACTTATTTCAATTCCTACTTATTTCTACTCATCATGTTGTTAAGATTAGCATGTTCTACTCACTCTTGAAGTTGTATGGTCTGATTTTGCTGCTGCCCTCTTGTTGTTGCTGCTGTTGTTGTTGTTTGTTGCTGTTGTTGTTGTTGTTGTTGTTGCTGTTGCTGTTGTTGTTGTTGTGAAAGGAGAGAGAGGGAGAGAGGTTGTGAAGAGAGAAAAAGAGTGTTTTATCAAAAAGTGTTTAATCCTCTTCATCCCCTCTATTTATAGCCTCTAACCCTCCATAGGATTGTGCCATGTGTCCCCTAAACATCCCATCAAAGTTACTCTTCTCCATGCCTCTCCCCCCTCTCCATGAGGTACAAGCATGGGGGCATGGTGGTAATAAGTCAAACACATGTGGGGTATTCTTATACCTATATACATGGGTGTATAAATACTCATGTATACATACTTATTATACATACACATATAATATGCATGACTTAACTAAAGTATCAAGCATGCATACTAATCCCATTACCCCTTATGATTAATTAGGAAAAGAAATGCTTAAATTAGGGCAAGTGTTACATTCTACCCTCCTTATGGAAGTTTCGTCTTCGAAACTTAACGTACCTTGGAACAAATGTGGATAGGCTTTTCTTATCTCCTCTTCCAGCTCCCAAGTGGCTTCTTCTATGTTTTGATTTCTCCATAAGACCTTGACCAAGGAAATATTTTTGCTTCTCAATTGCTTTTCCTTGTGATCGAGAATTTGTACTGGTTCTTCCGCGTAAGACATATCTTCTAGTATATGCAGGGTTCATGGGAGATGACGTGATCAGGATCGGGCACATACTTCCTCAGTTGAGAGACATGAAATACATTGTGCATCCGTTCTAAGGCAGGGGGTAGGGCCAAGCGGTAAGCAACCGGTCCAATTTTATCCAGTATTTCAAACGGACCCACATATCTAGGGGCTAATTTGTTCTTACTACCGGTGCGTCTCACTCCCTTCATGGGAGACACCTTCAGGAAAACACTATCCCCTACCTCAAGCTCCAATGGTCTGCGACGATTGTCTGCATAAGCTTTCTGTCTGCTCTGGGCTGCCTTCATCCTTTCCTTGATTAGCTTGATCTTCTCAGTAGTCTCTTGAATTACATCAGGGCCGAACAGTCTTCTATCCCCAACTTCCTCCCAACAGATTGGTGATCTACACCTCCTGCCATACAATGCTTCAAATGGAGGCATACCAATAGTGGACTGATAACTATTATTATAAGCAAACTCCACTAAGGGTAAATAGTTGTCCCAACTTCCCCAAAATCTAGCACACAGGTTCTCAACATATCTTCCAATATTTGAATGGTCCTTTCTGACTGTCCATCTGTTTGGGGGTGGGCTGCTGTACTGAGTTGCAATCTAGTGCCCATAGCTTTGGACAGACTCTTCCAAAATCTTGATTGAAATCTTGGGTCTCGATCTGATACAATGGATTCAGGTACTCCATGTAATCTAATTACCTCTCGGACATATACCTGAGCCAGTCTTTCCATTGAATAATTGATCCGGATAGGCAAAAATGAGCAGATTTAGTGAGTCTGTCTACCACTACCCAGACTGTATCCAGTCCTTGGGACGTCCGAGGAAGTCCAGTGACGAAATCCATAACAATTTGACTCCACTTCCATTTGGGAATAGATAAAGGCACTAACAAACCTGGGGGCTTCTTATGTTCTGCCTTCACTTGTTGACAGACTAAACATTTGTGGACAAAATTTGAAATGTCTACCTTCATTCCTTCCACCAGAAGTTATGACGCAGATCTTGATACATCTTTGTGCTTCCGGGGTGGGCTGTATAAGGTGTGCTATGAGCCTCCTTCATTATTTCTTCTTTAATCTCTGCTACATCTGGCACACATAATCTGCGTCCAAGCCGCAGTACATCACCTTCTATTTGTAACTCCTTGAGTTCTCCTTCTTGCACTTTCTTCATCATCTTCTTTATTTGAGTATCTCCTTGTTGGGCCTCTTTGATCTTGTCGTATAGATTAATTTGGATACTCACTTGATTCAGTTGATACTCAGAATTTGAAGAATCAATGACTCGCACTTCTATTTGCATTTCTTCTAGATCTCTTAAGATTCTTGCTTGACGAGTCATCAAAGCGGCCAGGGTCCCTCCTGATTTCCGGCTCAAAGCATCAGCCACCACATTGGCCTTCCCAGGGTGGTATTGAATAGTGATATCATAATCCTTCATTAGTTCTAACCACCTCCTCTGCCTCATGTTCAGTTCCTTTTGTGTGAAGATGTATTTCAAGCTCTTATCATCAGTAAAAACTTCACAAGATACTCCATACAAATAATGTCGCCAGATCTTTAAAGCAAAAATCACAGCGGCTAATTCCAAGTCATGAGTGGGGTAATTTCTTTCATGGGTCTTCAATTGTCGGGATGCATAGGCAATGACTTTTCCATGTTGCATTAACACACATCCCAATCCCAGTTTTGATGCATCACTAAAGATGACAAATCCTTCAGTCCCCGAAGGTACAATTAAGACAGGAGCAGATGTCAGCCTAGCTTTAACCTCCAGGAAGCTCCTATCTTGATCTTCTCCCCATGCAAACTTCTTATTCTTTCTAGTTAATTGAGTCATTGGTGCTACAATCAGAGAAAACCCTTCTACAAATCTTCTGTAGTACCCAGGTAATCCCAAGAAACTTCGAACTTCAGTAACATTAGTGGGTCTAGGCCAGTCTCGGATTGCTTCGATCTTTACCGGGTCTACTGATATTCCTTCTTTAGATATAATATGGCCAAGAAACCTTACTTGTTCTAGCCAAAATTCACATTTCTTCAACTTTGCATAGAGTTGTTTCTCTCTCAAGATTTGAAGGACAATATTAAGATGTTTCTCATGATCTTCCGTATTCTTTGAATAGACCAGAATATCATCAATGAATACTACTACAAACTGGTCTAGATATGGTTGAAAAATCCGATTCATTAAGTCCATAAATGCTGCCGGGGCGTTAGTGAGTCCAAAAGGCATGACTAGAAATTCAAAGTGTCCATATCTCGTCCGGAAAGCTGATTTGGGCACATCTTCAGGTTTGACCTTCAACTGATGATACCCCGATCTAAGATCTATCTTAGAAAATACACAAGACCCTTGTAATTGATCAAATAGGTCATCAATTCGGGGAAGAGGGTACTTATTCTTGATAGTTGCCTTATTCAATTCCCGGTAGTCAACACATAATTTCATACTCCCATCCTTCTTCTTTACAAATAGTACAGGTGCTCCCCAGGGAGATACACTTGGCCGAATGAAACCTTTGTCTAATAATTCCTGCAATTGAGTTTTAAGTTCTTTCATTTCTGCAGGGGCCATACGGTACGGTGCCTTAGAAATTGGGGCAGTACCGGGTATTACATCTATTGTAAATTCTACTTCCCGATCTGGGGGCAGGCCTGGTAAGTCTTCCGGGAACACATCAGGGAACTCATTCACAATTGGAATAGTCTTAATATTTGTATCAGTCCTGGTGGTATCCAATACCGAAGCCAGGAATCCTTGACACCCTTGTTTCAATAACTTGGTGGCCTTGATGGCTGATATGTGAGGTATATCATAACTAACTTTCTCTCCTTCAAAAATAATTTCCGGAGTCCCTTTCATTTTAAAAATAATCCTCTTCTTATTACAGTCCACATGAGCACTACAGGCAGACAACCAGTCCATTCCTAGTATGGCATCGAACTCCATTTCGCCTAGCTTAATCAGATCAATGGATGTCTTCATTTCTCCAATTATCACTTCACAATTCGTATATCTAGTGCTAGCTATCAAATTTTCCCCTATAGGTGTGGACACAACCAATTGAAATCCTAGGGGTTTGAGACTTGATTTAGTTTATGAGCAAAAGCACTAGATACGAATGAATGAGTAGCTCCAGGATCAAATAATGCATGGGCAATATGTCCTGATACGGAGATCATACCTTCCACCACTGCATTTGAGGCCATTGCTTCCCGGTGGGTTAATGCGAAGGTTCTGCCTTGCACTTGAGGTTGCTGAACCGATGACTGGGTTGCAGCAGGACGTGGGGCATTACTGGCTTGTCCTCTGGGAGGATTCGTCCTCATGGTCGGCCTTCCACTTCCTCTACTCGGCCCTTGGCTTCCACGCATTGTCGGACAATTCTTCCTTAGATGTCCCACCTCTCCACAATTAAAATAAGACCTGTCTAGGAGGCAGTTTTCAAAATGGTTCACTCTACACCTCTGACACCAGGGAGCCTCCGAGATTCTGGGATGTGATGCAGAGGTAGCTTGTGTCTTCAAGGGTGTGTCTCTATTTCTCAACCATGTTCTCCCGCCTCTGGCCCTCCTCCTCTATGAAAAGTGGTGTTAAACCCAGGCCCTTTGTTACTGGTGGATCCTGATGCCGTCATCATTGGAGGTCCTTGATAACGGGGGCGCTTAGAATGGGAGTTCCTTCTACCCAGTCTCTCTGACCTTCTTGTATGTCCATTTCTACCTCCAAAGCTCTTTCTACTGCCTGGAGATAATTCCTCAGTTGTAATGGAATCAGTCGGCCACGAATCTCCGATCTTAGGCCCTTTACGAACCTCTTTGTCTTTTCTGCTTCACTCCTTACCAAGGCATCAGCATACCTGGATAGCTGAGTGAACTTCTGATCATACTGGGATACATTCATAGAACCTTGACGTAGTTCCAAGAATTCTGTTGCCATTTTATCTCTGGCTGACTCCGGAATGTATTTCTCAGTGAATTTGTTCACCAAGAATTCCCAGGTGATTGATTCCCTTGCATTCTTCATACTAAGCTTTACTGCCCTCCACCAATGTTCCGCTTCCTTCTGGAACATAAAAGAAGAGAAGGACACCTTTGTTCATCAGTGCAACTCATAACTTCTAAGATCTTCTCTATTTGAAGAAGCCATGATTCAGCTTGTAAGGGGTTCGCCTCTCCTTCAAATACGGGCGGTTTCATCTTCTGAAACTGCTCCAGTGCCCGGTGGGAGTTGCTACTGCTCGCTCTGGTCATTAGTTGTGCGAGCCACTCCGGCATTACCCCTGGAGTTCCCTCGTTCCCTCTCATTTGAACTTCAGAGTCTCCATCATTGTTCACGGGGGGTGCACTCCCCATCTCACTGTAGTGTGTCGTATCGAGGGACTCATCAGGGGGTGGTTGGTTCAAATCCATTTGTTCTCCCTATAAAAATAAGGGCGTCTAATCAACATTCTACACAATATAGGAATGCATTGGGATAAAACTTTAGTCTCAGGCAATCATGTTAACAACATTACTTTTGAAAACAAGCAACTGATTATATATATATATATATATATATATATATATTATAATATATATATATATATATATATATATATATATATGGCTACATCCATCATGGATACAAAAGGTATTATGCTGACATGCCTTCCTTCTTGGATATCCCGACTAACCCATGTGCATTCATAAGATATATGCCAGGGTACATACAACAACCCTAAGGATATCCATCACCTAACATACTAGGCCTATACATGTATATACATCAAAAAGCGTCAGCTCCAAGGTTCACCCTTCATAGGGTAGAGTATCCCCACTAGAATCTCCGCTAGTGCTGCTGCTATCATCAATATCCTCCTCGGGGTCTTCTTCCGGTGATTCGTCCCGGCGCAGCACCAGTTGTCTAAGTCGTCATAAAGGTCCATATCCTCTTCCCACGTTTCGTTCCAAAAGACGCCTCCATATGTAAATCCCCTTCGGGCTTCTTCTTTAATCGTGGTAGAGTGCTTCGTCACTGGTATCTCAAGTGAATCTCCCACAAAGCTTTCTGTGTCAACATTGGTCGGTTCAGGCTCATTAGATGCCTGCGACTCAACCTCCTCACAATCTACCCAATTTAGGGGCATAATCGTTTCCGCTGGGTCAGTTTCGTCCGACTCGTACCCCCAGTCCATGGAATCCGCCACCCAGCTCTCACTCGAGCTGTCGGAACTAGAAACGGGCCAGTATACATCGGAGTCCCCCATCTACATGTAAACAAAAAGGTCGTATCAATCTCAAGTCCATGAAATAGTCTCAATCATACGGCTATCATCAAGAAGCAACATAAATAGACACACTGGTAACTATACTTATCCTTAGTCTACTCATAAGTCTCATGTCCTTAGAGTAACTTAGATTCAATAGATAACTTAATGCATCCCTTGACACCTAATGCCAACTACTTAACTATGATCACATGTCTGCACGTGTAACCTAACAATTTCATCATCTCTTACTCTTTCTACTTCTAAACCATTGCTCTGGTACCAACTGTAACGGTCCCAGTTAAAATTTTTCCATTTAACCACAATTATCTTGTACAATCCAAGCGTGGGACCCATCAAGGTATAATACTTCCAATATAATCATCAGATTCTTCACTATACATCAGAATTTCCACTAGAGATAACATGTATGATCTACTCGAGACTTATCATATTAACACATATAGTTCAATAATCCATAAGAACACAGTCTACATTTATCATGTCAAAATATAGATATACATACAAGTAAGAGTCCAGCACCAGGTCCTTTATAATTACAGGTCAAGAGTAACGTCCAGCTAAAAGCACGCATGTTTATACAAAATTATATACATAACAAAAATGGTTCTAATACAGTGGTTCTGGTGGCGCTTGTCCCGCACAATTGCCCTTAAGCGGGTTCCTTGCCCTTGTCCAAACCTGTAGGTGGAGTTAGAATAGAGTGAGCTTGGCGGCTCAGTGAGTAAAACAATAGTTAAATATGCCTATCAAGTAGGTATACATGGCTAAATTGTCC
Organism: Agave tequilana; assembly: GCA_038442645.1. Lineage (NCBI taxonomy): Eukaryota > Viridiplantae > Streptophyta > Magnoliopsida > Asparagales > Asparagaceae > Agave > Agave tequilana. The sequence goes on along the minus strand of JAVJIF010024005.1, from coordinate 27,365 downwards.
GGTTGGCATGTGTGTCGCTACACTATTTTTATAGGATCTTATGATTATCCAGGAACCAAAACCAAACACAGTAATAAGGCCTTACTAGTCGACTAGGTCATCCTATAATCGACTAATACTAACTGTAAGTCGACTAATCATGAAGCCATAGTCGACTAAGTCCACTTCACACGAATCTGCTTCTTAACTAACAGCCAAGAATTAATGTAGTCGACTACCCTCCTTGGTATAGTCGACTAACTCAAGTACTAGTCGACTTGAATTCCCCTATAGTCGACTAAAACTGTCAAAAAGTTGTGTTACTCTCAGGATGTCACCTATAGTCGACTACCCTCCTGGTGTAGTCGACTAACCCTAAATATTAGTCGACTAGCAAGTTGACTATAGTCGACTAAAACTGTCAAAAACAGATTATCAACTTTCTGTTTGCTCTCTGTATCTGGAATTAGTCGACTACAGTCTATATGTAGTCGACTAATCCTGCTATCCAGCAGTGTATCTGCCTAAATATCACACGTTTAGTCGACTATCCCAGGGACTTAGTCGACTAACTTACCCAAAAAGTGCCTGTTAAGAAGCCATTCCAGATTTGATGTTAAGGGTTTAAGCATGATTACATCATAGGACTTATATCTTATCAATATACACATACATACAACATAATCTCCCCTTCTACGCCTCCGGTTCAACCCGGTCCCTTCCTCCGATACAATATATATATATCTCCCCTTCTACGCCTCCGGTTCAACCCGGTCCCTTCCTCCGATACACAATATATAATCTCCCCTTCTACGCCTCCGGTTCAACCCGGTCCCTTCCTCCGATATAATATCAATATGCAAGACATGTAATAAAATCATGGATTCATAAACAACATGAGTAATACTTGCGAAATTGAAACACATGAACCCAAAACATACATAAGGTCAAATACTTGTATATCTCTTACACTTATTTCAATTCCTACTTATTTCTACTCATCATGTTGTTAAGATTAGCATGTTCTACTCACTCTTGAAGTTGTATGGTCTGATTTTGCTGCTGCCCTCTTGTTGTTGCTGCTGTTGTTGTTGTTTGTTGCTGTTGTTGTTGTTGTTGTTGCTGTTGCTGTTGTTGTTGCTGTTGCTGTTGTTGTTGTTGTGAAAGGAGAGAGAGGGAGAGAGGTTGTGAAGAGAGAAAAAGAGTGTTTTATCAAAAAGTGTTTAATCCTCTTCATCCCCTCTATTTATAGCCTCTAACCCTCCATAGGATTGTGCCATGTGTCCCCTAAACATCCCATCAAAGTTACTCTTCTCCATGCCTCTCCCCCTCTCCATGAGGTACAAGCATGGGGGCATGGTGGTAATAAGTCAAACACATGTGGGGTATTCTTATACCTATATACATGGGTGTATAAATACTCATGTATACATACTTATTTATACATACACATATAATATGCATGACTTAACTAAAGTATCAAGCATGCATACTAATCCCATTACCCCTTATGATTAATTAGGAAAAGAAATGCTTAAATTAGGGCAAGTGTTACAATAGGTATATGGCTAATCTAATGACAATTGATGCGGAATTAAAAACTAATTACAACGCACTAAGTGTAACTAAAGAGTGTAGTCGAATTCTCGGTGACGGGCTCTGAACTTTCTCCTCTAGATTCCTCTAAATAAGAGTTGAGGTGCTATATGAAGCTCTCTTGGTTCAACACTAATATGGGCACACAAATAATACCAAGCATATATATGATGTGAATAATATGATGCAATGCAAGATATAAAAGAGAGAGAGAGAGTTAGAGATAGTGGATCAATCGCAAACACCGAGATATATTTCGAGGTTCGAGCTACTGCTCTACGTCCCCGCCTTCACACAGAAGGATTTCCACTATACGTCCACATAGGACCTCCCACAAAGGGAACCTCCATTGTGATTTAGTAATACAAGCTTAGGAGTACACAACTCCTCTCTCCAACACAATCACCTCTACATAAGAGATAAGGTACAAAGCCAAAATAACAATTGAAAACCACCTAGAGGGGGGGTGAATAGGTGATTATGCTAATCTAAAAACTAAGTGCGCTAAATGCAGAAGCTAAAAACAATTTGCAACACACTTAATACAGCACACAAGTGTAGCCGAATTCCCTGTGAAGGGTTCTGGACTAACTCTTCTTGATTCCCCTAGACATGGGTTGAGGTGCTATATGAAGCTCTTGTGGTTAAGTACAAGTGAGGCACACACAGGCAATCCAAGCATATAATGAATAAGCAATATGAATCAATGCAAGGACAACACAAGTAAATAGATATGAATGATATGAATGATGCTTTGCACAATTAAAAGAGAGAGAGAGAGAGAGCTAGAGAGACAATGGATCAAACGCAAACACAAACACAAAGATATGTTTCGAGGTTCGAGCCCCTAATCTACATCCCCGCCTTCACCACCGTGAAGGATTTCTAATCCATTATCTCCCACCGAGGGAACCTCCACCGAGGAGGATTTGTTACAACAAAGGGAGTACCGAACTCCTCTCTCAAACACCGCCTCACAACCGAGGGGTAGGCCCGTAGCCAAACAACAACCAACATCTCTACCGAAGAGGGTTACAAAAACAAACTCCACCTCTCACTAGAGGGAGCAAACCAACCAACTCAACCTCTACCAAAGAGAGAGCAAACCAAGCCTCAACCTCTACCAAAGAGGGAGCAACCCAACAAGAATAAGGGTTTACAACAAGTGGTCTCTTTCAACCACAAACTCTCTTTTCACTTTTCCACAAAACAAGATCCTAAATAGATTAGGATAGAAGATAGCTCAAGTGTGGAAAAATACAGTGTTTTGATCAAAGAAATACTCTTGAGAAAATACCAAATAGATATGGAAATGAAGAACAATAAACCAATTCCCAGAAACCTAATTTCTTTGAAAATAACCAAAACACTTTTAAAAACAAAGATGAATCTTTTTGACACTTAAACTCTTTTGAAAACTTCTTTTTAAAACCAGAGAGTAGGAAAAAATTAGCTCAGAAAATCTTAGCCAAAATCCCAAAGAAATGGGGTTTATATAGGCTAAAACAGAAACTAGCCGTTAGGCTGATCTGGCAGCCTGACAGGCCTAGCGGTCGGCCGGCCGGCCGACCGCCAACGGTCAGAAATGTGACCGTTGGGGCAACCCGGTCGACCGCCCGGCCGACCGCCCAGATACAGAGAGCAGATTCTCTGATCCGGTCGACCGCCCGCCCGACCGCCCAGGTACAGAGAGCATGGCTCTCTGATCCGGTCGGCCGCCCGGCCGACCGGCCCACTGTGCCAGCAGATGTGCACAAGTCTGTGCACGTCGGTCGACCGCCCGGTCGACCGGCTTGGTCTGTCAGCACAGTTCTGGGTCAGAAACACTTGTTAAAATTATTTCTAAAAATCTTTTATCGCTTCTAAAAATCCTCAAAAATAGTTTTCTCATTTTGCATTGATATAAAAACATGTGATAAATATTTTAACTCAAATATCAAGCATATGAAACTATTTTTGTGTTTTAACATTTTTACCAAAAACCAAAACTTGTATTTTATCAAACTTTGATTTTTCAATAAGAAAATCTGATTTTTCCTAAAACTCATGAATAGACATATCAAAATAAGTTTGTTTAAGATATGAAGCATGTATGTATATCGAACACATCTAATATACATAAAAACAAAGTAAACTTGTTTTGATCAACTATTCATGAAAACAAATATCGGTTAAACTAAAACCGAAAAACCAATATCCAAACATAAAACGTGTGTGTATTGTGCGCTTGAGCATATCAACTATTCTAAGCTTTACAATTGGATCTAAACACACTAAAACTAAAACTAGGATACCTAAGTCTTCTTGATGATCTTCATCTTCAAGTCGGCTTGGTTCCAAACGTGATCCACCGAGTGCAAAGGTATGATCTTGATGCTCGGGCACGAGAATCACCAAGTGAAAGCTTCCAAACTCTTCTTTTTGAAGCAATCACCAACTAATATCTTGATTAATGATCTGAGACTAAAAACACAAGAATATTAGTAAACATAACTACATGAGTTAATCATCATCAAAACTAGAGAGGAAGGCCTCCGGGCCAACAATTTCCCCTTTTTGATGATGACAAAACTCATGGAGTTATATATGCATGGATTAAAGTTAAGCTTCAAAGAAGCTCCCCTTAACTCATGCATAAACATATAAACAATAAATATGCAATGAATGACAATGCATAATCATGCATAAACAATAAAAAGGTTCTAAATACCAATGAAATGTTCACAAACAAAACATGCTCTAGATACCAATTAAAATTAAACTAAATTAAACTTAATATATGCAAAACCATAAATATGCATATAAACTCAAAATCTTTCTCCTCCTTTTTGTCAATCATCAACAAAAGGGGTAAACAAAATCTTCTCACCCTTTTTAATACAAAGAATCAATCATCAATAAAGGGTAAACGCAAAACTAAATCAATAACTTTTTCTCCCCCTTTTTGTTCAAAACAATGAAACAACAAAAGGGTTAAAAAATAAACAATGTTCTCCCCCTTTTTGTCTAAAACAAAAACAAAAACCAAATAGCGGTGACAATCAATTAAGATATCAATTGAAAATATGTCAATGAAGCATCTTGATACCAATTGAAAGTAAACATAGATCAATAAATGTTATATGCTATATACATTCATGAAGAGAAAGATGTGAAGCTTCCCTACATAGATACATTACATGAAGGAGGGAGACAAGCCCTAATTCACATAACGTACATTATGCAATGCATAAGAGGAGATGTGAAGCTCCCCCTACACACGTGTATCACATAAAGAAGAGATTGTCAAGCTCTTCAATACAAGATACACTCATCATGAATCTATATGTAGAAGAGATGTTAAGCTCTCCTTGCATATAGACAATATAAATCAAAACTTTTGTATTTATTTTCTTTAAATAAAATTTTGAGATACCAAATTAAAACATTCAAATAAACATCTTGATATCAAAATAGAGCATTTTTCTTTTAAGATATGATACCAATATCAAATTTTATTTTCTATCATAAAATAAGGGAGTGAAAATACAAATACAATTGAAATATGAAAATCGAATTTTCTTCCCCTTTATGAAATACCAACAAAACACATGCATAAGCTTGTATAAGAAACTAAATGAAAATTGAATCAATTGAAACAAAGTTGAAGCTCAAGCTTAGCATAAACAAAATATATATGTATGAAAAATTAATATCAATCGAAATTGATACTATTGGATTTGAAAGCATACATACATACAAACATATATGAGTATACAAGAAAGGTCTAAATTGATACCAAGTGAAAGAATCTAATGATACCAATTGAAACAACAATAATAATCAAGTGTATACGTCATATAACTACCACCCAATCATGTTCAAGTTTAAGATGATTTTCAATATAAAGCATACATGAGCATGATCTCCCATCCGTCCGCCCGTCAAAGGTATGGGTTTTCAAAAAATAGATTTAAAAATAAAGTATGTTTGAAAAACTCTAACAAATGAAGAATATCGCAACTAGTTATATGAAAATTTGTAAACTAGTACGAAATCCTTCTAGTAAGGAATAAAACAAAATTATTTTTCATAAACATGAGAGATGGTCAATAACCTCAATATTCCTTGAAATATGAAAACATGAAAATCATCAAAACTTATTTAATCTTCAAGGTATATGTATGTCTTATACAAACTAAATTATATATACATATCCAAACACAACGAGTCCACAAAGATATATGCATGAAAAGCAAATGACTCAATGGGTATACATGTATATCTTAAAGTTTTAAAAAATAGACATATACATGAAATAAAAACACATGATCATAAAACAAAACCAAAATGGGAATACAAGTTTAAAATGTATGAATCATCAAAACTAGACTATACTAGCACATCTAATGGGTACAAATAAGCATTCAAGCACAAACATATATAGATTTATTTGTGGCCCACTATATGTACAAATATATACCTAGTCTTAATGAAAACTAACATTTAAACATATATTCAAAGCATGGAGTATAAAACAAGACAAAAATCATCATGATAAATAAACATGATTATTATGTAGATCCACATGTTATTAAACCTATGATAAATATGATAGCTAAACATGTTGGCCCAAAGGCCTTCCACTCTAGTTTTGATGATGATTAACTCATGTAGTTATGTGTACTAATAATCTTGTGTTATTTAGTTTCAGATCATTAATCAAGTTATTAGTTAGTGATTAAGCTTCAACAAGATAATTTGGAAGCTTTCACATGTTGATTCAAGAGCCCGAGCGTCAAAGATCATATATAGCACTTGCTCGGTGGATCAAAGAGTTTTGGATCGAGTCGGCTTGGAGATTGCGCTCTACAAGAAGATATCGGTACCATAGTTTAGTTTTGTGTTTAGATCCAAATTGTAAAGATTAGAATAGTATGATATGCTCAAGTTCACAACACACACGTTTCATGTTTTGAATATTGGTTTTCGGTTTTTCCGTTTTTGGTTTAACAAATCTTGGTTTCATGAATAGATAGATCAAAACAAGTTTACCTGGTTTAATGTATATTAGATTTGTTCTATATACATGCATGCTTCATCTTTCTAGACAAACTTAGTTTGATAGTCTATTTCATGTGTTTTAGGTTTTGTATTTTAACAAAACTTATTTTTGGAATTAAAGTCAAAAACATGGATATATATATATATATATATATATATATATATATATATATATATATATATATATATATATATATATATGTTTCATGTATATTGGATTTCTATCCATATGCATCACGCCTAAATGTTGTTTGATATCATGTTTTTGTATTTGGATAAGTTTTGGACAAAACGTATTGTCTATTCAAAAATCCAAGTTTTAGAAAATACAGTTTTTGATTTTTGGCAAAATTTCTATAACACAAAAATAGTTCAAAATGTTTGAGATTTGTGTTAAACTTTTTAACACAAGTTTGTATTTCAATAAAAAATGATAAAACTATTTTTGTAGATTTTTAGAGATTTAATGAGAATTTTTAGGATTAAAAATTACATTTTTTTTTCTGACCAGAACAGTCTCTGCCAGGCTAGGTCGGTCGACCCCTACGGTCGACCGCACCAAGTAGCCGGTCGACCGTATCAGTCGACCGACGTGCACGGATACGTGCACGCTGGATGCCACATGGTCCGGTCGACCGCAACGGGCGACCGACTGCATGCAGGCAACTATCTGTTTGTTTCGGTCGACCGGACGGTCGACCGGTAGCTGGCAACGGTCAAAATGTGACCGTTGGCCGGTCGACTGCACGGTCGACCGGTAGGCCATTTTGGCAGATTTGGCTGCCAATGGCTATATTTTTCTGGGGGTTATAATACCCCATTGGAAAGAGTTTTTCCATAAGAATTTTTGTGCGAATTTTTCCTTACTCTCTGGTGTTTTCACAGCAATCAAAAGAAGTTTTTGGATTCAAATTAACAATCTATTTGGTGTTTTTGCTAGGCTTTGAAAAATCAAAGAAAAGGGTTTTTGGGAAAAAGAGTTTTGATTCAACTTCTATATCTTGGTTTCAGTTTTTCCCAAGGATTTTCTTTGTGATTTTGATTTCCATTCCATTGATTTTCTCCACACTTGAGCTACATCTACTTTCTTATTCTATAGGATCTTTGTGTGGGAGAAAGAAATTGTTTGTGGTTGTTGTTTAGACCACCAAGTTATAACCCAATATTTGCTTGGCTTTGTGCCTTTCCCTCATTGTGTTGAGGAGGTTGTGCAAGTGGGTTGTATCCCTCAAGTGGTGAGGTGATCCTTGTGTTGCTTTGTGTTAATCCCTCAAGTTGTGAGGTGATTGTTTGTTGGTTGGAGTTGTGCCTCAAGGAGGAGGTTGTGTTTGTAAGGAGAGGAGTTGGGTACTCCTTGTAATTGTGATTGCCCCAAATCCTCGGTGGAGGTTCCCTTTGTGGGAGTCCATTGTGGACAAGCTAGTGGACTTAAAATCCTTCTGGGTGAAGACGGGGATGTAGAACTGGGTGCTCGAACCTCGAAACATATCTTGTTGTTTGCGCTTGATCCCTTGGCTCTTACTTTATCTCTCTGTCTCTTTACTTTGTGCCTTGCATCTATTCATATTGTTCATTCATAATTATTTGCTTGGCTTGTTTGAGTGTGCATCTCTTGTCTATTGCAATTAGTTTTAAATTCCGCATTGAGTTCATTAGATTAGCATTATCACTTATTCACCCCCCCCTCTAGGTGATTTTCAAAACAAAGGTGAGAACACAAAATAATGGTCCATATTAAACATGGGTGTCTCAAAGGCTATACATGCATGTCAATGGTCTAATAATTATGGCATTTTCATAATAATCTAAAACAATAAAACATGCTATAAATAATGAACATGGAAAGCATGTAAATAATAATTAGGAGTTAGAGACGATACCAAAGCCGATGAGGGCACCTCTCCTTATCTCCAAAACGTGGTGATCATCTCCACCAAACTCCCTTGAAAGTGATGCATCCAATAGATTTTCATGAAGCTCGGAACGCATCCACTCCAAGGTATCGCTACTCTCACGTCATGTGAGAGCCCACACCTACATCAAACATAAGAGGGGTGGTCTTTGTACCCACAACTTTTTGGGTCCATGGGGTTAGTACCTTCTCTAACCCAAACAAATTTATTTGCTAAATTTATATCATGTATACGATCAAAACAAAATTTAGCAAGGTGGCTCTTACGTCCACAATGTGTACAAGTGTACACATGGGCATACGTGTGATGGTGTCCGTGAGGAGCATGTGTATGCCGTGTATGGTGTGCATGCATAATAGATGGAACTTGCTTCTTTCGAAATAAAGTTTCCAAGCGTGTATGGCCCACTACACATTGGCTCAAAGTGGAGCCCAAACAATCACACTCTTCTTCAAAACATTTATATCATTATCAATCAAAGAAGAAGTGTGGCATGCAATAGGTGAAGTGTGTGATACTACCCTAGCATGGCAAACATGAGCATCTATATTATTTTACAAAACAATATTTTTTTTAAAACAAATATCTAAATCATTTGAAATAGAAATTATTTCATTTTTCAAAGCAACATTCTCTTTTAAAACAAAATCAACTTTTGAAATTAAATTTTCATTTTTCTTCAAAAGTGTTTCACAATCATTTTTAGATTTTAAAAACTCATTTTCTTTTAATGCAAGTTCAAGTTGAGATCTCAATGAATCCCTTTCATTATAGACCTCAACCTTCTCTTGCAAAACATGATTAAGTCTAGAATGCAAACTTATATTTTCTTTTTCAAGGCCTAGACTTTTCTTTTTCAAAACTTTATATTTTTCTATTAATTTTTCATAAACAATAGATAATTCTTTATTCAAAGCATGGGGATCAACATAATCATCACATGAAGAACTAGCATCAAAACTATCTAGTTGAGATTCCGAATGTACCTCAAGGGAGTCATTCCCTTGGACCATGAAGCATTGAGAATTGGATTCTCCACTAGACTCCTCCAGTTGGATTGGCAATTGAAGCTTGGAGGTGGTGGTGGTTGTCAACATATTCCACACTGCAAATGCGGAATCAAAGTTAGAAGCAAGTAAAAGATATTCTTTATTTAATGTGCTTCTAATAGCCTCAAGGGCTTGTGCATTTGCCCCTATATACTTGCGGTCACCAAGATAACATCTCTTGGTAGCGGCAAGGAAAACATGCAAACCTAGGGTCTTTAGGTACATGGACATCCTATACTTCCAAACAACAATATTGGAAGGGTCAAAACTAGGTGGGGTCATGAAGTCCATGGTAAACTATATGAGTGTGCAAGCAAGCAAATGCAAACAATAGATTAGCAAACAAAGGATCTCACTCTTAGGATGTTAAGCCTAAAGTATCAGGAGCGTAGGCTCTGATACCATTTGAAAACCACCTAGAGGGGGGTGAATAGGTGATTATGCTAATCTAGAAACTAAGTGCGCTAAATGCGGAAGCTAAAAACAATTTGCAACACACTTAATACAGCACACAAGTGTAGCCAATTCCCCGTGAAGGGCTCTGGACTAACTCCTCTTGATTCCCCTAGATATGGGTTGAGGTGCTATATGAAGCTCTTGTGGTTAAGTACAAGTGAGGCACATACACAGGCAATCCAAGCATATAATGAATAAGCAATATGAATCAATGTAAGGACAACACAAGTAAATAGATATGAATGATATGAATGATGCTTTGCACAATTAAGAGAGAGAGAGAGAGTTAGAGAGACAATAGATCAAACGCAAACGCAAACACAAAGATATGTTTCGAGGTTCGAGCCCCTAGCTCTACATCCCCGCCTTCACCACCGTGAAGGATTTCCAATCCACTATCTCCCACCGAGGGAACCTCCACCGAGGAGGATTTGTTACAACAAAGGGAGTACCGAACTCCTCTCTCAAATACCGCCTCACAACCGAGGGGTAGGCCCGTAGCCAAACAACAACCAACACCTCTACCGAAGAGGGATACAAAACAAACTCCACCTCTCACTAGAGGGAGCAAACCAACCAACTCAACCTCTACCAAAGAGGGAGCAAACCAAGCCTCAACCTCTACCAAAGAGGGAGCAACCCAACAAGAATAAGGGTTTACAACAAGTGGTCTCTTTCAACCACAAACTCTCTTTTCACTTTTCCACAAAACAAGATCCTAAATATATTAGGATAGAAGATAGTTCAAGTGTGGAAAAATAAAGTGTTTTGATCAAAGAAATACTCTTGGGAAAATACTAAATAGATATGGAAATGAAGAACAATAAACTAATTCCCAAAAACCTAATTTCTTTGAAAATAACCAAAACACTTTTAAAAACAAAGATGAATCTTTTTGACACTTAAACTCTTTTGAAAACTTCTTTTTAAAACCAGAGAGTAGGGAAAAATTAGCTCAGAAAATTTTAGCCAAAATCCCAAGAAATGGGGTTTATATAGGCCAAAACAGAAACTAGCCGTTGGCTGATCTGGCAGCCTGACAGGCCTAGCGGTCGGCCGGCCGGCCAACCGCCAACGGTCAGAAATGTGATCGTTGGGGCAACCCGGTCGACCGCCCGGCCGACCGCCCAGATACAGAGAGCAGACTCTCTGATCCGTTCGGCCGTCCGGCCGACCGCCCAGATACAGAGAGCAAGGCTCTCTGATCCGGTCGGCCGCCTGGCCGACCGGCCCCTGTGCCAGCAGACGTGCACAAGTCTGTGCATGTCGGTCGACTGTCCGGTCGACCGGCTTGGTCTGTCAGCACAGTTCTGGGTCAGAAACACTTATTAAAATTATTTCTAAAAATCTTTTATCTCTTCTAAAATCCTCAAAAATAGTTTTCTCATTTTGCATTGATATAAAAACATGTGATAAATATTTTAACTCAAATATCAAGCATATGAAACTATTTTTGTGTTTTTAAACATTTTTACCAAAAACCAAAACTTGTATTTTATCAAACTTTGATTTTTCAATAAGGAAAATCTGATTTTTCCTAAAACTCATGAATAGACATATCAAAATAAGTTTGTTAAGATATGAAGCATGTATGTATATCGAACACATCTAATATACATAAAAACAAGTAAACTTGTTTTGATCAACTATTCATGAAAACAATATCGGTTAAACTAAAAACCGAAAAACCAATATCCAAACATAAAACGTGTGTGTATTGTGCGCTTGAGCATATCAACTATTCTAAGCTTTACAATTGGATCTAAACACACTAAACTAAAACTAGGATACCTGTAACACCCTGCTCCCCGTGTACGTATCACAGTATCGGTGCGCGATACGACGTATAAAATTGATTTGACCTCTGTGGTAGTCCGTTCGAGCCGGTGTACGTATCACAGTATCGGTGCGCGATACGACGTATAAAATTGATTTGACCTCTGTGGTAGTCCGTTCGAGCCGATTTCAGTTTCAAAAATCATTTTCTATATTTGAGATTTTTCAGGATTTTCTGGAATTTTTCTGGATTATTTTGGAAATCTCCGTAGTCGGTGTCGACCGATACCGATAACCGGCCTTCCGATTTTTATTTCACAAACGGAGTAGAATTTTGAGAATCGGCTTTCACCGTATGTCTTAGAATCGTATGAGCTACGTTTGGGTATTTTTGAGGATTTTTCTGAATTTATCAAAAATCCCGGCCAAATCGGTGTCGCCCGTATCGGCGAGACACTCCGGGATTTTTAATTGGCAAACCGATTAAGTTTTGACAAACCGTTTTCATATTACGTCTCAGAATAATATTCTCTATTTTTTGTAATTTTGGGCATCATTCGGAACTAGTCAATTTTTCAGCATATTAATTTAATATTAATTAATTAAGTTAAAACATTCTTTATTCTTTTCTTTTCCCTCTTCTTCTCCAAGTATCTGGAGAAATCGTCCACCGCCAAAACCCAACCGACTCTTCCTCCCTTTATAAATCCCTCCTCTCTCTCTCATCCCATGGATTCTCTCTCCCTCTCTCTAAAACTCTCTCTCTCAATACCTTCTCTCTCTCTCTCTGAAAACTCTCTCTCTCCCAAATCCCCCCTCTTCCTGGCCCGGACCCATGCCCGCGGCCAGAGGCGGCCGCCGGCCAGGCGCCGCCGGCCAGGGGCGCCCCACTTCCTCCTCCCTTTCTCCTCTCCTTCTTTTCTTCTTCTTCTTCTTCCCTTCTTTTCTTTTCTTTCCTGTCAATTCTTTTCCCCCTCACTCACCCTCTCTCTCTCTCTCTCTTGCAAGCCGGGCCGCGACCACCGCCGGCGACCAGGACCGCCGCCGGCAGGCCGGCCGGCGCCGCCGGCCAGCTGGGCTGGCCGGCTGGCCGCACAGAGCAGCAGCAGCTTGCTGCTGCTGCTGTTAATTATTTTGGTGGGTTTGGGTTAATCCAAACCCATTAACCCTTAAAGGGTAAATGGGAAACCCAATAACCCGTTAGCCAGGTACCCATTTGACTTAAGTTAACGGGTTTGGGTTGTGGATCTGGACCCAGCCTGTTACGAGCTAAACCCGCTCCGAAACCAATAAAGGTAATTTTACAGAAAACCCCCTGATAATATTTCTTATTTGCATTTAAATATTTTTATTACATATTTAACCCTATTTGTTATGATTTAGTATTCAGGCGATATCGGAGCATCCGGACTCCGTTTCGGGCGATTCTGGATCCGTTGCGATCGTGGGAAAGAGAGCTACAGTCCTATGGCCAGTTTGTGAGTGTTTTTCTTTTATAAATTATTTTATCATGTGTAGTAACATTGATTGATATATCCTGATTCTGGATAAAATACGGTAATTATTAATTACTCACCGGTCATGATCGGACAGTTATTGTAATAGGAATAACATAGAATCTTGTTAGGTATGTCCTGATATAAAATAAAGACAGAAGGAAGTAATTATCGGACCAATACATACGAGCATAGACAACTCGGACACAGATATCATGACTATACCGCCACTGACCCACGGACCACTAGGTCACCAGATTAGTGGATACGATCACTTCATGTAGTAGCTCACAGTTAGATAACTCTCGTCACATGTATACTGATCACGATACTTGACGACACTACACTGTCACTAGACATGACTGCTAGACACCATTAGTACATGCACTGATATCCTCCTTACACGGATACCGTAGTTCACTGAATATGGTATGATACACTGACCACTATTTTGACCACTATCACATATAGATATGACACGGATTCTTGCTACCATATTCTTCCACTAGTACACAGATAGACCAATGCACGGACTACCGCATTTCATATTATGTCATGTCTACATCTTACTGTTACACCTGCATGTCATGTTTACATATTACCGTTACACCTGCATGTCATGTTTACATATCACTGTTACACATGTATGTCATATTTCCATAACCCTGTTACCAATGCATGTATGGTTTTCTCTATTTTTGTCATATGATTTCCCGTTCATATTACATGTATTATTATTCCATGTTCCCGTATTCATGTTATATGATTGATTCCTGTTACAATGATATGGATATCCCGTTACTGGACCTGAGAGCTGTTGATATGCGATATGTGGAATATTGTTCCCGTTATATTGTTCATGTTATATTGTTCCCGTTTTCCGTTATATTGTTCTATGCTATCAACAGAACTCTAATCCAGTTATCATGTTACCCGTATCATGTACTGTATGTGTTTCTTGTTACACTGTATACTTGACATATCAGATAATAATGATAACTTGGGTATGGGGGAGACTTGACGGTTGATTAGATCATATCGGGTGGATGTTTGGATCCATTGTTTGTCCCACTGCAGGGGACGGGGTAGTGCTGGCTACCGTCTGTTATATCTCATGAGCTCCTGATTATTGTTTTAGCTCATTGAGATTCCCGTTACATGTTACAGCTCTAGCGGGCTGGCCCTGGTCTCAGCAGCCAGGGGTCTGTTTAAGGCCGTTGTCCCGGGTATGCACGGGATACACCCACCCGATAAGAACTCCTCGACCATGAGTTTCCATCTAACATAATCAAACAGTATGCACAATAGTGACGTCGGGAACGCTTGTTATTTGGTTTCTCTCTCGTTTGGATAATGGTACCCGTAGGCCATGTCCGGATGGGTTCGACTGGAGTGCGGGCTCCAGTATGAACCGCCAGTGGTATAGGACACTGGAAGAGAGTAATTAAAATACCAGGTGATACTGATCGCTACTATTGTATAAATGACATGACTAGACATGACCTGCCTGCTACATGTTTAGTTGTACTTGTTACTGTTCCTGATCATTTATCTGCTATCATGTTACATGTATACATTGATACTGTACTTGTTTCCTGTTACAATTCCTGTAGTGATCTGCTACTCATTGCACATGTATACTTTGTTACATTACCTGGTACTTGTTACCTTGTTTGTAGTGGCATCTTATGCATGTTCTGCATTGCATATATATTTTATTTTTTATTGTTGCAGACATATGCCCATCCGCATGGTCACCTCTATCACGTCACCACTACATGTTCATGTCTATCACGTCACACTAGACATCTTATTTATTATATTATAATAACTGGATACGACTATAGACTTGACCCGAAAAGAACCGGTTTTAGATGGCATGTTTATATCTTTCTACGCTTACATGTGTATATATTTCTACTGCTTCTTATATGATTATTATATGGTATCGCTATTTCACCATCTTGTATATATATTATTATCGTGCTTGTATCAATAGTATATATTACTGCCTCCTTCAGTTTACCACTCACTAGGTCGCTTTCTGATGACCCTGGGTTTGCATGCCCAGATTGGAGATCCGAGCTACCGTATTATCAGAGAGTGCCTTGGAGTCACATGGGAGATTCCTCATCGGGACTATTCATAGGTATTTTAGTGATTTATTTCTGTTATCTTATTTGTCCCTCTTTTTCATATCTGTTATGATCGCTAACCTCTTCTGCAGGTATGCTTGTACTTATTTCCTGCTGGAATCATTATGTCTATGGAGGTGATTCCCTGTACTGAGGCTTAACGTACGCGTGAGGTTGTTTCACCTCGCGTATGTACGTCGCCATAACGTCCCCGTACCTGCGGGATTGGGGCGTTACAATACCTAAGTCTTCTTGATGATCTTCATCTTCAAGTTGGCTTGGTTCCAAACATGATCCACCGAGGCAAAGGTATGATCTTGATGCTCGGGCACGGGAATCACAAGTGAAAGCTTCCAAACTCCTCTTTTTGAAGCAATCACCAACTAATATCTTGATTAATGATCTGAGACTAAAAACACAAGATATTAGTAAACATAACTACATGAGTTAATCATCATCAAAACTAGAGAGGAAGGCTCCGGGCCAACAACAATCACCTCACACAAGAGGGATATGGCACTAAGTCAAATAATAATCACCTCACACAAGGGATAAGGTACTAAGCCAAACAATAATCACATCTACACAAAGAGGGATGGGCACTAAGCCAAACTCCAACCACAATCACCTCTTCACAAGAGAGATAAGGCACAAAGCCAAACTCCATGACAATCACCTCTATACAAGAGGGATAACTACAAACCCAAACACAACCTCCTCTACACTTAGAGGGATAGGCACAACCAAAGTAAGAGAAGGTTACAATCTTGGTGATCCACAAATAACCTGGGTGATCACAATAGACCACAAACTAATTTTCCACACAAAACAAGATCCTATAGATAGGACAGAGATGATAGCTCAAGTGTGAGAAATCAAAGTGTTTGGCATGCAAAAATAAATAAATAATAATTTTGAAAAATCACAAGATAGAAAAACACTTGGGAAAATCACAGATAGATGTTTTAAATAAAGATCAAAAACCAATTCCAAATACTCTCTTTTTCTTTGATTTTTCCAACATTTTAAACAAATAAAAATAAAACTTTATCCCAAAAACTCTTTGAAGACTTCTTCTTGCTAAACCACTGAGAAAGATAGAAATTTAAGCTCTCAAAAACCATTTATAAAACAGCCCAAGAGATGCGTATTTATAACCCTCTCAAGAATATAACAGTTGCAGTCTGGGAATGCCCAGATTGCCCCTCCGGTCGACCGCCCGGTCGACCGGCCAACGGTCATTTTTCTGACTGGTTGTGCTCCTGTCGATCGGGCCAAGCCATTGGTCGACCGCCCGGTCAACTGACCAGCACCCGAGAGTGGGGTGCTTTCAGTCGGTCGACTGCGCGGTCGACCGGCCTTCTATGGCTAGCCTGTGCACGTTCTCGTGCACATCGGTCGACCGGCCCGGTCGACCGACTCCTGGTCCGGTCGACCGTGCGGTCGACCGCCAGTGTCTCTGGCTGGGAATTTCAGGACTTGAAACCTAGTCTTTTTAACTCCAATAAAATCTCATAAAATCACATAAATTTCACAAAATAAGTTCTTGTAAGATCTTTGAATAACAATATGTGTGACTAAATTCAACACATATTACAAACAATTTGAACCATTTTGTGATATTGAAATTTTGCCTTTAAACAAAAACCGTATTTTCTAAAAACCAACTTTGAAATGGAAAACCGTTTTCTCCAAAACTCATATGGATTCAAAAACATGATATTGAAACTATATTTGAAGCATAGAGTGTATGGATAAAATTCAATACACATGAAAATATCATCTATGTTTTTGACATGAAATCCAAAATTGATTAAACGAAAACCAATAAACTTTAAACTTGTGTATGTGTGTGAGCTTGAGCATATCAACAATATCTACTTTTACACAAGATTAAACATAAAATAAACCGAGGTCTTCTTGTCTCTAAGAGACTCGATCCAAACGCGATCCAACGAGCTTGACTCCAATTGAGTGCTAGATATGATCTTGACGCGCGAGCTCTTGAATTTACATGTGTTAGCTCCAAACTCCTTTGTTGAAGCCAAACATCTACTAATATCTTGATCATAACTGAAACTATATAAACACAAAATTATTAGTAAACTATAATTACATGAGTTAATCATCATCAAAACTAGAGTAACGGGCCTTTGGGCCACATCTTGTCACTGCAAAGAGATTTTACTAATGTATACTTGCAATTTTTTTAGTAATAGTTCACAAGTAGTTAGCTACTAAAATTGATCCTTATAAATTATGAATTGTAAATAGATCAAAATAAGGAAGGGTCCGTCAAACATATTAAGTATTACCTTCAGAGAGTTAAATTTCATAACACTATATCACTAACTTATCAAAGAAACTATTTTTAAATTTCAAAAATAAGTTATCAGTTACCACATATTTTCATAAAGTTCAGAAATTTTCATAAAACCGTGAGAGCTATAATTTATAGTAGTTTTTTTAGTTTTAAAAGATTTTAGTAATCCTTTTAAAATAAGTGATTATAATTTTAGGAAATTTCACGCGAGGGATTTGATACATGTGATGCCTTTCTTGTTTTTTAATGCTTTTTGAAATAAGTTGAGTGCAAATACTTACTCCATTAAAGAGAAAATAATTAAATTAATTATAAATAGTTGACAGCGAGTGTAAAGTTTCCCTTAAAGTGAAGGCTCAACCAGCCTCTTGAATACAAAAACAGCAGACTTATTGTGGTGAACAAAATTTGACCCGTGTTAAGATGCTGATACTGTCATAACTATCAAGTATTTCTTTGTAAGATATTCACAACTCTCAGAGCCTATCCTGAACCTCCTGCATTCCTAGCCATTCCAGAGCTACCCTCCATTCCGAAGACGTCCTTAGTCTGGAGCCATATTCCACCATTCCAAGATCTCTACCTCTCCGATGTCTTTTGCCACTCCAAGGCTTTCTCGTCCCAAGGTCTCGACTCCGAACTTGAAGCTCCAATAACATATTGTCCATGATCTCTATCGATACTTTTGCACCTCTTTTCTCCCTTCATAACATGTAACACTCATATCAGTACGGGCAGTTATGGACAGTGACAGATTTTCCAGCAAGCAATCTTAACCGACCAGCACTGTAACGGTCCCAGCTTCTAATAAGCAAGATTAGAGCCAAACATGTATTTATCCAGAATCCTTTAACTATAATCCAGAATCTAGAAAATTTCGGCAGCATTTCCTCTGAAATGTTAACTTTTTCCATATACACAATAACATTTTCGGCTCCAAGGCCTACTTATCTCCACACAAAAGTTTCGGTCACATGACCTACTTATCCCAACAAGAAATGAGATCTCCAATATACATATATCATGCCTTTACCTTGCATAACCATTGAAACATCCATATCTCACATAATTCTTCTCACATAATTCTAATAACATAAACACCAAACTTACTTCACATATCTTACAAGTACACAAGTCTAATTAAACTATTACAAGAGTTTCCACGTGATAATAACATATAGCACTCTCATCAAGGTGATGCTAACATAAAACATAGTTACATAACAGAATGATCACAGTAAGTATTTATGGAACATGAAATATTCGGCTCATGGTAATCCGGGCTACATTATGTTCTTACCCTTATCCAGACCTGAAAAAAAAAACAATGGAAGAAATGAGCTCAACGGCTCAGCAAGTAATTTACATAGACACTTTATAAAAGACAACAACATACATGTTTTCATAGCATACATTGTGGAATTCACGGAAATCATAGATAAATGAAGCTACCACGGGGTTCAAGTGAAGTTAGGAGTCCTAGTTGTTGGCTTACAATGCTAATAAAAAAAATTTCTCCCCATATGGTACTAAGGCAAATTTATACTTATACCCTCTTAAGAAAGTATCTAGACCAGCATTCATTCTTGCACAAGCCTTGACTATCAATTATTGCCTTCCAAACAATTATCAATAACATACTATATATATAGTTACTTATTAAGGCACAATCACAAACTCCCCTAATCATAGAGTACATTTTTCACCGTCTTCTTTCACCTACCGGCTCCCGCTCGGCCCTTCCTCCTTGGAGTATAATAATGACTCCTTTATATATATAACACAAGGACAAATACACATATAAAGTTTAAGTGTAATTCAACACAAACCCCGTCTTCTACCACCTACCGGCTCCCGCTCGGCCCCTTCCTCCTATTGTCGCAAACAAATATTCACAATCATCATTCACCGTCTCCCCCCTCCTACCGGCTCCCCCCCGCCCCTTCCTCCAATAAAGACATGCATGCACATTCAATGGTAATCACACGAATTTTCAATAAGCAACCACACACATATTTTACATGGTAAAGGTATACATCGCATAGGCTACATAATTTACATGTCATGGCAAATCACAAAATCATCATACTTCACATATTATCAATGCTAATCATGCTACTACGAATGTATCACTATTGGAGTAATACCAATTAATTATATGGAACTCCAAGGTATGCTAATTTGCAACTTAACATCTTGCATGCTTAGCTTGTAACATACTACCGCAATACTTTTACATTCTAGTACTTCTAGTACATACCCATCATCATTATTCCCCTTTACTTACTCTATTTGACTTGGCTCAATTTGTCATGTATATGTAACAAAAATAATGTAGAGAATTACTTTATAAAAATATTTGTAGCACTATGTCCTTGTAATTAGTCACATATAATGTTTGCATGTAACCCAAAATTCCTCTTAATCACATATCCCTCTTAATCACATATAAGGCTTGCATGCAACATAAACTAGAGAATTAAGCATAGGAGTGAGTATGTAAATTACTCCCAAGATTATGAGGATCTCCCTAGCAATTTCGGTCAATTCCCTCACTCAACCTAGTAACACAACAAGGAAATTTTTAGTTCATGAACTACCAACAATATGAGAGTAACTAATTGAGGGTTACCCTATTTTTACCCAATTTAACTTCTGTTTAATTTCTGA
Source organism: Agave tequilana (assembly GCA_038442645.1). NCBI lineage: Eukaryota > Viridiplantae > Streptophyta > Magnoliopsida > Asparagales > Asparagaceae > Agave > Agave tequilana. Next base: position 6,929 of record JAVJIF010024005.1, on the reverse strand, counting down.
AAATAAAACAATAAGAAATTGGAACCAACTCTAAAGATTAGGGCTGGTTATTACCTAAAAAAATATCCCAAACTGAATTTCCTCACTTCTTCTTGCTAAATCGAACACCCCCCCTCTCCCCTCCAGGTCGCGCGTGGCCTGGCGCCGCCCTCCCGCCGCGCTGCGCCGCCCTCCCGCGGCGCTGTGCGGCCGCGATGGCTCCGGCCGCTGCCGGCGCCCCCTGGCTTCGGCTGGGGGGTGTAGAGAGAGTGAGAGGGAAAGGGAGAAGGTGTGTGTGTAGAGAGAGAGAGATTTGAGAGAGTGGAGAGAGTGTTAGGGTTTGATTTTTTGGGTGATTTGGGAACCCTAAAATTTTTTTACAGAGGAGGAAGAAGAGGATTTTTACAGAGAAGAGGAAATTCTCTTCTCAGATCTAACGTAAGGGGAAAGGTGCTTATGCAATAAAGCCCCTCCAAACTCAGTATATGGCAAAATCAACTCCCTTTAATTCATGCCACTTGGCTAAGGCTAGGATCAAATTGATCCTAGCCCTACACTTCATATTCTCATGCACACCTAACTCTCCACTCACAATTGCCATTAATTTATTCTAAATACTTTATTTGGTATAGTTTGGGTATGAATAAATTTTGAAAAAATACCCCTAATATACATGGTATTGGAATGCTTGGTATATACACTCATATTTTTAATATGATGATCATTTTGACATAAGTACTTATACACATATATATATTTAATCTATGCCATAATTTAAAATGACAATAGTAAAAAAATAATAAATAAAATATTTATTCTATGGTCATATTATTTGTTTTGGTATTAAGTTAGGAATGAGGAAATATATAAAAATAATATTTCCTTATATTCGATGCTTAATATCATGAGGAAATAATAATTAGCAATCTAATAATTAAAATTTAATATAGGTTATTACATTCTACCCCCCTTATAGGAGCTTCGGCCCCGAAGCTCGACGTACCTTGAAAAGTCGTGGGTAGGTAGATCGCATTTCCTCCTCTGGTTCCCAGGTAGTCTCTTCGATTTCCTGGCTTCTCCATAATACTTTAACTAATGGAATAGTTTTGTTCCGTAGAACCTTCTCTTTACGGTCCAAGACTTGCACGGGCTCCACCGTATATGATAAATCTTCTTGGAGTTGTAAGGGAGAATAACTAAGAACATGGCTGGGATCCGGTATATATTTCCTCAATTGTGATACATGAAATACATTGTGTATCCTCTCCATTTCCGGTGGTAAGGCTAACCGATAAGCCAGAGGTCCGATTCGTTCCAGTATCTCAAAAGGACCAATGAAACGGGGATCTAGCTTATTCCGTTTACCAACCCGTATAACTCCTCTCATGGGCGATATCTTCAAGAAACCTTGTCGCTTATAGCAATTCCAAGGGTCTTCGGGGCCGGTCTGCATATGTCTTCTGTCTACTTTGGGCTGCCTTCATCCTCTTCTTAATTATCCGGATTTTCTCTGTTGTGTCCACTACTATATCTGCTCCGAATAAGTTCGGTCTCCTATCTCTTCCAGCAAATCGGAGATCTACACCTCCTGCCGTACAAGGCTTCAAATGGCGGCATTCCAATGGTAGCTTGATAACTATTGTTATAGGCAAATTCTGCCAATGGTAGGTATTTTTCCCAATTACCTCCGAAATCCAATACACATGCCCTCAGCATGTCTTCAAGTATTTTGTATAGTTCTTTCTGATTGCCCGTCCGTTTGCGGATGAGCAGCTGTACTTGGATGTAGTTTAGTACCCATAGCCTGAGATAAGCTGATCCATAGTCTTGACTGGAATCGGGGGTCCCGATCCGACACAATGGTCTCAGGTACTCCATGAAGTCTGATTATTTCTCGGAGGTAGACCTGGGCTAATCTGTCCATTGAATAGTTTATTCGAATGGGTAGAAGTGGGCGGACTTTGTGAGTCGGTCAACTATCACCCATATGGCATCATATCCTTGTGGGGATTTGGGAAGTCCTGTAACAAAATCCATGGTAATGTGGCTCCACTTCCATTCAGGAATTTGCAATGGCATAAGGAGTCCCGGGGGCTTCTTGTGTTCAGCTTTGACTCGCTGGCATATCAGACATCTTTGTACAATTTAGCCACATCCTTCTTCATTCCTTCCCACCAAAAATTTGATCTTAGATCTTGATACATCTTGGTTACTCCCGGATGTGCAGTATAAGGAGTACTATGTGCTTCCGCCATAATTCGTTCCTTGAGCCTAAAATCTGAAGGTATGTAGATCCGGTCTTCTTTTCTTAGCAGTCTTTCACAATGGAATAATCCTGAGCTTCACCCCTTTGTATGCCTTCCACAATTCTACTCACTTGATCATCTTTTAGTTGAGCTTCCTTTATCTCTTTATGAAGGTCAAAGTCAATGCTAACCTGACTTACCCGTGTCACCCTCTTCCTGAGTTTCCCTTACCAGGACCTCCAATTGCAGCCGTTCTATGTCTTTTAATAGTTCATCTTGTTGGGTTAGTAACGCCGCAACGGATCCCCCCGACTTCCTACTAAGTGCATCTGCTACCACATTAGCTTTTCCAGGATGATAATGAATCGCCAAGTCGTAGTCTTTCATTAACTCCAACCATCTTCTTTGCCGCATATTCAACTCCTTTTGAGTAAAGATATACTTTAGACTTTTATGATCAGTATATATATCACATGAGACTCCATAAAGTAGTGTCGCCATATCTTCAAGGCAAAGATGACTGCGGCTAGTTCCCAGATCATGAGTAGGGTAATTCTTCTCATGGTTCCTTAGTTGTCTAGAAGCATACGCAATTACCCTGCCATGCTGCATCAACACACACCTAGCCCTGACTTCGATGCATCACTGAAAATAACATAGCCTTCAGTTCCAGAGGGCATGGCCAGGACTGGGGCTGATGTTAGTTTATCCTTTAACTCCTGAAACTTTCTTTCCTGTTCTCTCCCCAATGAAATTTGAGTCCTTTCTTGGTTAATTGTGACAAGGATGTGCTATTTTAGAGAATCCTCCACAAACCTTCGGTAATACCCGGCAGTCCCCAGAAAGCTTCGCACTTCGGTAACATTTGTAGGTCTAGGCCACTCTTTAATTGCTTCAATCTTTGCAGGATCTACTGATATTCCTTCTTTCTTATGATATGACCCAAGATCCCACTTTATCCAGCCAGAATTCACATTTCTTAAGTTTTGCATAGAGTTGATTCTCTTTTAGTAATTGCAAAACTACTCTTAAATGGTCTTCATGCTCTTCTTTACTTTTGGAGTAGATTAGAATGTCATCTATAAAAACCACCACAAATTGGTCTAGATATGGTTGGAAGATCCTATTTCATCAGGTCCATAAATCTGCTGGAGCATTGGTCAACCGAATGGCATCACTAGGAACTCATAATGGCCATATCTAGTCCGAAATGCTGTTTTGGCAACATCTTCCGGCTTAATTTTTAGTTGATGGTATCCAAATCTCAGATCTATCTTGGAGATACACTGGCACCCTGAAGCTGGTCAAAAGATCGTCAATCCTAGGCAGTGGGTATCTGTTCTTGATAGTGACCTTGTTCAACTCACGATAGTCTATGCACAGCCTCATGCTCCCATCTTTCTTCTTACAAATAACCAGAGCACCCCAAGGTGATACACTTGGCCGAATAAATCCCAGACTTAATAATTCTTGTAGCTGGTCCTTTAATTCTTTCATTTCTGCAGGGCCATCCTATAGGGTGCCTTGGATATGGGGCTTGTCCCGGGTAGAAGATTTATAGAAAACTCTACCTCCCTGTCTGGGGGCAAACCGGGTAGGTCTTCTGGAAATACCTCAGGATATTCCCTTACGACTTCAATGTCTTCTACTTTCATTTCTTGTCTTCACCTATGACAGCTGCCAGAAATCCTTGACATCCTTGTCTTAATAGCTTAGTGGCCTTCACAGCTGAAATGATTGGAGTACCATCTTAACTCTTCGTTCCTTCATAAACTCTTTCTGGAGCTCCTTCTAACTAAATTTTATTCTTTTCTGATGACAATCTACGTGAGCTCGATATGTCGACACCAATCCTTCCCAGGATGATGTCGAATTCCATTTCTCCTAATTTAATCAAGTCTGCAAGTGTTTTCATTTCTCCTATGATGATTTCACATTCCTTTAGTATTCATTAGTGGTCACACTTGCGCCTACTGGGGTTGACACCACTAGATGGTAGCTCATAGGTTCAGGGTTCTTGTTAATCATTGAAGCAAATGATGAGGAAATGAAAGAATGAGTAGCACGGGTCAAATAATACTCGAGCAATATTTTTAGATACACAGACGGTACTTCACCACCGCATTGGACGCCCTAGCTTCTTGCGGAGTTATTGCATTTATTCTGCCCTGAGCTCTGGGTTGCTGCACCGATGCTTGTGTCGTGGCTGAGCGAGTCCTGCCTGCAGGTTGTCGGTAGGCGGTAGCTTGTCCCCCTGTTGTTGGGCGATACTCATGGCTGGTCTCCCTGTTCCCCGGCTGGCTCCAGGATATCCATGCAGTGTTGGGCATTCCCTCCTCATGTGACCCATTTTACCACAAGAAAACATTGCTTGCCCATCGAACAACTGCCTGTGTGATTCCTATTGCATCTGGGACACCATTGATTTCCCACAAAGTTGGTATGCGGCGGGGGTGTTGGTCGTTCCGAAACTCCCCTCTTCTTGGGCCATGAGTTCCCTCCGGTCCCTTGGGCTGGCATAAAAGAAGATCCGTACCTCTGTTGAATCTTACCGATGAGCCCCAAGGTTTGGCGCATTAGCATACCGAGGGCGCTTCATAAAGGCAGTTCCCTGCTCCTGGTCTCCTGGCTCTCTTGCATATCGCTCTCAATCTCTAGGGCCTTTTCCACTGCTTGGCTATAGACCTGTAACTGGAAGGGAACCAGTTTACTCCTGATTTCCGGCCTCAAACCCTAACAAATCTCTTTGCTCTATCTTCTTCCTCCGACACCAATTTCTCCGCATATCTAGATAATTGGGTGAATTTGGCCTCATATTGACTTACGGTTAACTGGCCTTGCTTAAGTCTGGAATTCCATCGCAAGTCTATCTTTCACCACTCCCGGTATATACTTCTCATTGAACTTTTTAACTAGGTAGTTCCAAGAAATTTCCTTCCCCATGATCCTAGCTCCTCCCTTGATCATCTCCCACCAGCGTTCAGCTTCTCCTTGAAACATGAAGGAAGTGAAGGAGACCCGTTGATTTTCCGTGCACTCCATGACATCAATTTTTCTCAATTTGTCGGAGCCATTCCTCTGCTTGTATCGGGTCCACTCCTCCTTTAAATGCTGGGGGTTTAACTTCTGAAATTGTTCCAGGGCTCTTCGGGGATTGTTAACATTTGCCAATTGCAACAACCAATCTGGTATTCCGTCTGGAATTCTCCGAGCGGCATTAGTTTGTTCATTATGAAGCTCTTGACTTGATGGGGGATGGACGCTCCCGATTGCACTGTGCAATGGGACGTCGCCCTCCGAGTTGGCCTCAGATGGAGGAAAGTTTAAATCCATGAGACACCTAGAAGAATAGTCGAAATAATCAATTGCAACTCAATCATAACAAGTAGAATAGTTTACTACAAAGTACTGATTTCATTTATGCACAAAATGTTTCCATGGTAACATTTACATTAACATGTCTGCCTTCAGTCAAAAATATACAATTGCAGTCATAAAGGGATACATTGATCATACCTATGACTATTGACAACCACTTTCTTACAAAAATATCTCGTATGTGAGTCGACATTCATTTCTACAAAAAACAAAAACAACCAAAACAAAAATGCCACCCTTCTAAACTCCTATCAAGGGTTATGTTGGAAACCCGAGGAGCTTTCCTCTCGTCGTCCCCTACAGGTTCATCTTCTTGAGGGTCATCTTCTTCTTGCTTTAATTCCTCTGAGTCATTCTCTTCAGGATCTTCCTCATTAGGATCTTCTTCTTCTTCTTCAGGTTTTCCCCTTCTGGACTCTCTCCTTCTTCTTCTAGAATGGTATCGTATTCGCATCTCCAGTTCTCATTATCATCATAGAGATCCATATCTTCTATCCAACTGGAATTCCACCAAATACCCCCGAAGAAAAATCTTCCTTCAGGATTCGCCTCATTGCTAGGTAGTATTCCCATATCCATAGTTGGTGGCGCATCCCCTATGGCACTTTCTGCCTCATTGATATCCTCTTTCATTATTTGTTCTAAGCGAACCCCTGAATCTTTACTGCTTGTGGGACTTCCCAGAATAATAGCCGGATTGGTCTCGTCTGACTCAAAATCCCAATCCATCGGGTCTGCAACCCAGCTCAAACTTTCCGACTCCGGATTGTCGTATGATGATCCCGTCATTTCCGAATCCCCCATCTGTACAGTATAAATTTACATTAGACAATTTATCTTCCAATTCCCCCCAAATAATAACTTGCAATGAATATGTAACAATATATGATAGCAACTTATCACTTCTTTAGCCATGCAGATCATCAAGATTTCTTTGGACAGGACCACTCAGACAATAGGTTTAACCTTGACTAGTGTGATATTTTTAGTTGCTCTCTTTTCCAGTGTCCCATACCACTGAAATTCCACACAGAAGGGCCCGCACCCTTGCAGGATCCGTTTGAATTAAGGTATGCGGGTACCCAACTCAAACGTAGAGAACAGTTTTAATATCATACTTTTCGGGTCAAACAACCCTAAGATTTTACTATCCTTCCTATATCTCTTCCTACTTAGCCCACGTACATACAACTTCACATACTCACCTAGCCAATCCCGTATGATACATCTATCTAGCTAACCTTGCCTAAACTGGCTCTGATACCAACTGTAACGGTCCCAGCTTCTAATAAGCAAGATTAGAGCCAAACATGTATTTATCCAGAA